>VUQJ01016454.1:6399-16998 GCA_015108635.1 Andinoacara biseriatus | reverse complement strand
CTTCAGCTTTGTGAAGAATTCTGCATCAAATTGCCAATTTGAAAGGTCAATAAGCCCTCTGAGTGACATGTCACAGATGTTGTCATTAAATGTTGCTCAGGTCATAGTAAGTTTCTTGTTCAGGTACATGAAGATAGCACATTTGCTTTAACCCATGGTTTTTCCCCTGTATTTCACAAAGGACTGGCACCATGTCCCACTCAAGAGCCCCAGACCACTGAAGAGGAGAGATTTCTAACTCTGGTGATAATCATCGGTGCCTGTGTGATCAGCATGTTGTTAGTCATGATCTTCATCTTACTGATCATCCAGAGGATGAGTTTCATTCGCTCTTCTTGTGGTTTTGTACCAAAGTTAAAACAATCTAGCGCTGCAATCTGTGCCACGTAGCGGTGGTAATGTTGCGTTTCTGCAGATACGTCTTTATAGCTGCTGTAAACCTTCTTGACATG
Organism: Andinoacara biseriatus; assembly: GCA_015108635.1. Lineage (NCBI taxonomy): Eukaryota > Metazoa > Chordata > Actinopteri > Cichliformes > Cichlidae > Andinoacara > Andinoacara biseriatus. The sequence continues at coordinate 16,546 of VUQJ01016454.1, read as the reverse complement.
CTGATTAGATCTGAAGCCACCGAATGTTCTGTTTCCATCTTTCATGGAAGAGCTTCTGCTTCTTGGAAAGTACTCTTCTGTGTTAGCATTTTCTGTGCCGTTGGCCGAAGATAAAACTATTTTCCTTTGATGCATAAACCAAGATTAATGATACTTTAACCTGCTTTTTAATATCTAACTTTGTACTTACTATGCATTTATCTTCAAATACTTTATCGTTTTACAGTGTCCCCCCTGGAAAGCTTCTTTTATTAACATTTGTGCAAATTTTACTAGGTGAAACAAAGGAGTAGCTGCAAAAGATCAGCCCAGAGTTCCCAGCAAGAACCAAACGATTATGTGTATGAAGTTATGACCAAGAACAACCATGTGGCGCTTTCAGAGTAGTGATCTCAAAGCACCTGTGAGTTTTGCTCAGCAATATTATCTAGAATTTTAGCTTTCTGAGTCCTCTTTTCCTCTTTGATCAAAATTCAAACATTTCAATACACGAGGCAAACATGTCAAACATGAACATGTTTAAGAGCGATTTTCATTTTTAATTATTTGTTTTATTTACCTTTTGCTTTTTTAAAGCAATGAATGTGTAATAAATGCAGAATAATAAAAATAACAATAAACTGTTCACAATTTATCTAGCTGATGATTTCCTGCTGTTTGGGTATTTGGTAATGCTCACACTTGATGTTCTTGTTCAGCAGCTAGCAGAAATTCCTCATCTTTGTCCACAATTGAAAACAGCACATTGTTTGTTTTGTTCATAGCTGTCATGTTTAGTATGCTCTGTCCTCTGTGCATTATCTGTTTTTAGTGAAAGTATATTTTGGTCTACTCTGTCACTGTTTTGATATCACTCAAGCTGATCAGAATTGAGCTTAAATTGGTGTTCAGTCTAAGAGATATCAATGCTCCATTAACAGGTAGTGACACAATCCATCATTCACAGAATTGACTTTGCATTCTCTGCGGTGTCCCTTTGCTTATCTTCAGAAACTAAACCAACAAAGAATGTTCATCCAGTGTGTTTCTCTCACAGTTCACTGTCTGTTCTCATCTTGCGTGCTTAGCGAAATGATTTCTTTTTCTTTTGTACACTGAACAATTTTTTCCCCTGTCTTGGACATTTTCTGGGCCTATTTTGACTTCCACAGTGCTCACAGTGAAACTTGTTGTCTGGTGTTCTGCTTTATTTTCAGTCTCTGCCACAGTCAAGCTGGCCTCCTTTAGCAGGTATTCTCTGACTTTGCTATCATGGAAGAATCGTTGAGTCTTTCAGATCAGTAAAATCACACATCTGTGCCTTTAGCTTTAGCTCAGTTCCAAAATTGTCAAAAGTTTATTTTGCTGTGTGACTGGAGCGGGCATCTTTCAAGCAGATCTGTCGTGAGCTGTAAGAATCAAACTTTTGAATAACTTTTGTCTGTTTTCAAGCTGAAAAATATAAAAAACTTTGATAGCCTGTGGTCCAGAAACCATTAGCAGCAACGTAGTCTTGTCTGGCTTGTAATCCAGCCTAAGAGCTGCCATCTATACCATCCTGCACATAACATTACATTATCACGCCTCACGAATCAAACGTAAAATCACTCTTTTATCTTACAGATGCACAAATATCATTACCCAGTAGTAAACCATACAGGAAACACTGCTCGCTGCCTTTCTTGTGTGGCAAAGAAAGTCAGGATATGCTGTCACCACTGTAGAAATGATTCTACTGTATTGGGCTATATTATTGATTTGTTGCTCTTCTAATTCAGGCATGTCCATTTACTTTGCTTTTATTTCAAAATATTTGAAGTAATTGGTTGAGTAATTGGTTTGAGTTTCCCAGGAACAAAACTAGCTGAGAGGATTCTTTAAAAAAAAAAAAGTACTTACTTGCATGGAGACATTGTGGTTTAAATTGCTGTCACATTAATCGTTGATATGCATCTCTGACCTCTTCTGGAAAAACTGTTAATGCAGATGTGTGATATTTTTTCTAATCAGAAATTTGGTTTCTTTTATAACATAGAGCACTAAAATTGTCAAAGAGCCTGGTCAGAGCATAACTTTGAAATGTTCTTCAGAAGGATGCAGCAGAAATATTCTGGAAGTTATCTGTATCATAACTTTATGAACATACTGAGGTGTATTTCTATAGCAACCATCAACAACAAAATCGTGGATTAAAACCATGACATCACCATGACCAGTATGACTGTGGATGATTCTCGTTTCTACACTTGTGTCTACAAAGAATCAGCTTGACAAGCGTCCTGGGTGCAACATGTACATAGTTTTGTAGGAGGTATGTTTTTTTCTTCTTGTTAACTCCTCAGTCTTGTTCAGTTTTGTATCTGCAATAAAGCCGCTTTCTGAATTCAGTTTGCCTTCCGAGTCCTGCATTTGGGTCCACTCCTACCTGCCACACCACTCAAAACTTGACAAACTCTAACAATTCTAAATTATTTGTGTGTTATTTGGGAGGATTATCACTCTATACAATTCAGGTATAGTGCCAAATCACAACAACATTTGCCTTAAGGTGCTTTATATTGCAAGATAAAGATCCTACACCAATACAGAGAAGACCCCAACAATCGGATGATTTCCTGTGAACAAGATTTCACAGACGCTGATAAGTTTCACCACACTTCTACACTATATGACAGCTGAGCAGTGATGACCAGATATGAAACCACCGAATGCTCTGTTTCCATCTCGAAGTGATGCTTTGGAAATGTTGCTGCTTCTGTGTTTGCATTTTCTATGATGTTGGCTTAAGATAAAGCTATTTTTCCTTTGATACATAAACCAAGATTAATGATAACTTAACCTGCTTTCTAACTTTGTACTTATTGTGCAATTATCTTCAAATGCTTTAGCTTTGAAGATAAACTTTAATTTTCAGCTTTTGTGTAAAATTCAGTTCTTTGTCACTTTACTAGATACATTTTTTAAAAGTCTGTACAATTCTAATAAAAATCTATGTAGACAATTGCTACAGTGTTTCTTTACTACTGACAGGTGAAGGAGGAGCTGCAGAATATCAGCCTGGAGTTTCCAGCAAGAACCAAACGATTATGTGTATGAAGTTACGACCAAGAACAACCTCTATCATGTTCAGAGTAGTGAGCTCAAAGCACCTGTGAGTCTTGCTCAGCAATATTATCCAGAATTTTAGCTTTCTGAGTCCTCTTTTCCTCTTTGATCAAAATTCAAACATTTCAATACACGAGGCAAACATGTCAAACATGAACATGTTTAAGAGCAATTGAATCCTGTCAAACTGTGCAAACTATATTTGGCCAAAGAAAAGGAAACATTTCTTTGGCTGGCTGCTAGTAACAAAATGCTTACATTTAAACTCCATGAATGATTCAGTTCAGTGTTTAGTGGGTTAATAAACAATCTCAGAAATTCGTCAGAACTGGACTCAAAATCAATCAAAAGCAGCTGGTGTTGTTTTACAGTTGACGTGTCAGACAGTGTGAGGTGTGTGTGAATCCTTTGCTTGATGAGTGATGGCTGCCCTAAATTCTAGGCAGTAAACATTTTAGAAGCACTGAATGGTTCAGTTTCTCCCTGTCTGTGCTGCAGCAACAGGAAAGAACTCCTTCTCTGCCTCCTCTCACCTCACCTGTGCTTTCGTCATTTTGCTTTAAAAAAAAAAAGCTTGTCTATTGTTGAAGGGCTCCAGCAGATTAACATGCTTTGCTAAAAGTGAATGCAGTTTTATCGACTCAATCTGCGCTCACAGCTTACGGGTACAGTGAACTCACCAGCTGAAATCTGGTGGTTTGTGATCTGAGGTTTGTGAGATGGGGCATTATCCAGCTGGAAGCAGCCAGCAGAAGATGGGTATTGTGTGGATATAAAGGGATGGTGATGGTGATCCAACAATTATAGTTCTGTGGAGGTATTCAAACTAAAAGACTGTGACTGTAGAAAAACATGAAAGCTATCTGAGGTTATTTCCTGAGTTTTGTTTAGCCCACTTGAGTGCCACGATAGCATCATGATCGCATGCAAGAGGGCATGTGCAAACCACAGGAAAACAGAGGAGGAGGAAGAACTGTTTTGTTTATCTTGTTCATCTTGTATGACGTATAATATTCTCATTTCTTTTTGTAGTGGTTCTTCTTCTTCTGCTCAGCCAGAGCCTGATGTGCACTATAGACCAGCACCACAGCATCACAGTAATTCAGCATTCTGACTCTTGTTTCCAGTTGTCCTTCCAGCTTTGTCTTGGTTTTGCCTGTATGTTTTTCAGCCACTTCCAGTCTGTCTTAAAGTCATGTCAACAGTGTGTTTTGTGAATATAACACTACAATTTTATGCATAAAACTGATTAATGTAGAAATTCTAATGGCATAATCAGAAGTGTAACTAATAAAAGCCTCTATCTATTTGAACTCATCGTATTTTTATGTATTTGCTTCCAGCAGAGTGAAAGCTGCTGAAGCAGCTAATCCCAGGGTCGTTTCTTTTAGCCACAAGAGGGCAGCATTCTGCAACACATTACATTTAGATGAGTTTAACGCCCTCTCCTTTATGCTTCATCTGGAAATAGGTTCAAGTGTGTGAGAATAAAGCAAGTTCCTGACCCAGCAGAGGTGGCAAAAGTACAGACATACTATACTTCGGTAGAAGTACAAGTACTTGTGTTAAAAAATACTCTGGTAAAAGTTGAAGTACTGGTTCAACTTCTTTACTCAAGTAAAAGTGAAAAAGTACAGGCTCTGAAATGTATTCAATGTAAAAAAAGTAAAAGTAGCACTTTGGACATTTCAGTTATTTTTCTGTAACGCTAACTAAACCTTGTGTTATATTAATGTAATAATATAAAAAAATATTATATGAGAATTAAAACATTAATTCTAATGAATATACTCAGCTTGAATCTGTTATGTAGGACACAAGCTATGAAGGGGAATTTAAAAACAGCTCTATTCTCTGTGTCCTACATTGCAGAGGGTGACTCTGCACCTAAACACAGAAATGAGTATACTCAGGGATTATAGTGGGATTCACAAGGTTGGGGGAACCCTAAGATTGTAGTGGCACCACATGGAGAGAAGAACTACAACTTTCTTTTGTGAGCTCCAGTAAATTTTCTTGGTGTGCAGGTTGATCCGCTGCTGCTGCTGCTCTGAAGTTTTTTTTTTGCTCTGTGTGGATGAACTGAATTTTAAAAAATGTAAGCCAGTATTTCACGAGCTGTCTTGGCTGATTTCCATCCTCTACACTGACAGCATACAGGATGTATAAAGGTTGAATTCAGTGAATGAATCTCCGCATAAGCAATTTTGATTCAAGGGGAGGGGAGGGAGAGGGGAAACAAAAGAGGATGAGAGAGGGAGAGAAGCAGGGCCTATCAGGACCATGACACCAAGCCCTTTTAATAAATATATCACCAAAACTTGTGCACAGTGTTAATCGCTGAGTCTGTGTGTGAGTTTGCACTGATTAGATAGTTGGTGTGATACTTTTTTTTGACCGAACACAGATTCTCTGAGGGGGCAATGAACAACACCGAGCAGCAACTCCTGATCTTTGTCCACAACTGAAAACAGAACATTGTTTGTTCTATTCTTGGCTGTTACTTAGTACCCACTAGGCTCTATGTGTAGTCTTTCCCATTACATTCATTTCAGTGTCTTTTAAAAATTTTTGCATCTTTGTTATTATTTTTGAATCAGTGTCCAGTCTCAGAAATATCAATGCTCCATTTACTGGTAGCAACACAATCCATGTGTGATGGCCACTGATCTGGCCTTGTTTTCTTGTTGCCTGTCTGTCTGTTTAGCATAACACTGCTTAGCAAAATTAATTTTTCTCCTTTTGTATTTTTAACATTATTTTCTATATGCTGGACATTTTATGTTGACTTCCACAGTGCTTACAGCTAAACTTGGTGTCATTTGGTTGTCTAGTTTCATGCTTTATTCACTGTTCCCACTGAATATCCTTGCATGCTGTTGTCCTAAATCATTATGTGTGTTGTGGAATTTAATAACTAAGTCTGCACTTATCTGCTGTAAACTAACACCCATTTGGAACAATCCAGATAGTTGTCAGAAAAAGAAAATGCTGAATTTCCCATTATGGCGTGATAAGGATATAAATAATTTAGAACATATTATCCCAGATGGAAACCTTATTACATTCCAAGAATTTATATAGAATTGGCAACGGTAGATTTCTGGAATATCATCAACTGAAGTCCATCTTGCAGGGAAGATTTAATCTCAATCAACTGAATTTAGAAATACCTACATGGGTCATAGAATTGCTAAACCCCTGTACCCCAAAATTGTTGTCAAAATCGTATAAATTATTACTAAAAACTGATGATTCAGTTTCCTTCCTAATTGCAAAGTGGGAGCGTGAACTCTCCATCAACCTGGATCAAACCTTATGGACAAAAAAAATGTTTAAATATCTTCAAAATGACCAAAAGTCCCCAATTACAACTTATACAATATAAAATTATCCATAGAACGCACTATACTGGATGAAGGACATTCCAAATGGGCCTTACACAATTAAAGGTTCTTTTCACAGTGTCACCAAAGGAAAGCTTTTATTGTTCACATTTGCTCAAAATAAAAAAAATATATATATATAAACTGGATGCACATTGTTGAAATCAGAACAAATTATTGTGAAAATCTCACAATCCTTAAAATTGGTTTGGGGCTGCTTTTCAGCCAGTGATGAAAATGACAGAATCGTGAATGCAGAAAAATACCTTCAAGTTTTGATCCGCCATTCAAAACCATTTGGAAAGTGTCCCACTGACACCAGCTTCATTTTTCAGCATGAAAATGATTTCAAAGACACTGCCAATGCAGAACAAGAATACCTGGGTAGAAAAATACACAATCAGTCATCAATCATGGATTAGCCTCCAAAGAGCCTGGACCTCAACATTGTTGAAGCAGCGGGGGATTATCTTGACAGAGAATGGAACAAAAGGGAACCAACATCCAAAAAAGAGGTTTGAATGTCCTTCGAGACACTTAGAGAACTATTCCTGAAGACAGCTTAAAGAAATTACAAGAAAGCTGCCTAAGAGAGTTCAGGCTGTGTTAAAAGTAAAAGTACCAATTGTTGACTTTCAAGCCTGACAGTACTCTACAAACTCTGTTTTTGTCTTATACACTGCATTTCTAAATCTCTTTCCTAGCAAAATGTTAAAGAGGGCATAAAATAAAATGGGTTTTCAGTAAGAATTTAAAAACAAACTATTCAAAGATTTGAAAACAAAAGAACGTTGTCATGGTCCTGGGCCAGTGGCCCACTGTTTTGTGTTCTTTTGTTTCAGTTTTAGTGATATCTCTGATTTTGTTTATTAGTCCTCAGTTGGTTATTTCTAGTTCCTTGTGTTTCCCTGTGTCTAGTCTGTGTCCGTGTTCCCTTGTCCCACTTCCTGTTTTATTTTGGTAGTGTGGGATTCTTAAAACAGTGTGTTTAGTTTGCTTTCCTGTGTCTCCCCAGGTGTTCCTCATTTGCTCATTACCTAGTGTGTATTTATTGTCTGTGTTCTAGTGAGTTCTTTGTCGTGACGTCTTCATTGTTTTCCCTGCCTGTGTGTCCTCTGTTCAGTGTATAATAAACCGCCGCTTTTTGAGTTACATCCGCGTTTGGTGTCCTGCTTTGGGGTCCTCCTTCCTGCATGCCACACAGCCAACCGTGACAAACGTTCTAATGTATTTTAAAATGGATTGGAAGCCAATGAAGGGAAGCTAAAACTGTTCAGATATGATCATATTTTCTTTCTTCAATTTAAAAGACGAGCAGCAGCATTTTCTATTAATTTGAGACGAGCAAAGTTTCAAAAAGCTGCTGTGAGAGAACTGGCTTTATTTTTGCTAGCGAACCAAGATCTAATCTTGTAGTTGTGGAGACATTGCCAAAAACCATTACTTCAGTTTTCTTTTCATTAAAATGTAAAACATTTAAAGACATCCAAGCCCCATGGCAGAGAAGCAAGGTCTGGCAGATCATCCTTCTTAAGAAGCAGGTAGATCTGACTGTCATCAGCATAATAGTGGAAAGAAATGATCTGCTTCCTAAGAATTAAGCCAAGTGGAAATAGGTAGAATGAAAAAAAGAGGGGTCCCAGAATTGAGCCTTGGTGAACAAACATGAGGGAGATAAATGAGGATTCAAACTCTCCAAGGCTGACACAGAGGGTTCGACTTGTCAGACAGGATCTGAACCATTCTAGTGCCATGCCCTGGATGCCCACCGAAAAAAATAAAATATTGTGATCCACTGTATCAAATGCAGCAGTCAGATGTAAAAGCACTGAAACAATGTAGTCAGTAACTAAAATCATATAATAAAAAATTCTTAAAAGAGCCGACTCAGTACCTCAGTATTGTTGTGGTCTAAAAAGAAAAAAATCCATTAACTTACCACAAACAATTATCTCAAGGATTTAAAAAAAATAAACGGTAATTGAAAATTCAATTTCAAATCTGTTTTTTTTAATGAAACGGTGTACCACTGCATTTTTAAAATTCTCAGGGAACCTGAGGGTTTCATCTCATCTTCTGCAATAACTATACAGTACACTACAGTAACTATATAGTACATGTTGATTTACATGCTTATAGTGCCCTCTACTGGATACAACTATATGGACATTTATACATGTATTACATCCAGTATAGTTATGAAACATTATTTCCTCAAGATTAATAACAGGGTTTGGGTTTAAGCATACATTCAGTTCAAGTTTTTATTTATATAGTGCAAAATCACAACAACAGTCTATTGTGATCTATTGGGGTGATGGTACGATTAAGATGAGCACAAAAGTCTCTTTTGGCATCAGAAAGTTACTGTTGGGGTTCACCAAAAAGGTGTTAAGTCAGTGTTGCAACAAAGCCGTGGGGCAAATTAGTGCGACATTCGCATAAATGCGGACGTGGAACTTAGTTCTTTGGGTGATCTACTAACCCTGCGCTAATAAAGTCCAGGTTCATTTTAATAATTACCTCCAAAGGGCAACGGATAAAAAACGAGCGCACCCGATGATGAAGTGTAAGGGAGCGAGTTGTGTTCTAACCAAAATATTACTGCGCATGAGCAAGTTTTACACTAACCCTTTCTGACTAAAAAAAGACATGGCAAACAGATAAATAAGAAGAGGCTGAAGTAGAATATGGTTTTGGTATGAAGGATAATAGAAATTGTTGTGGAGTCCGGAGGCCTGAGACTGAGGGGAGGGCAGGATTTATCCAGAGGAGAGGCGCATTACACTCTTAAAACAGATGTGTTAATATTAACACAAGTGGTGTCAATTTATAACACTTTAATGTGTAAATATAAGGACCACACAAGCTGTGTAACATTTTACACAATCATTGTGTTGATAATTTAACACAAGGTTTGTGTTAAGATCGTCAACAGTAATTGTGTAAAATGTTACACAATTACTGGGGGAGCAGCAGAGCCTGAGGTGGGCAGGGCAGGTGTTGGCAGGTCAGGAGGAGATGGAGGAAGGACAACAATGGTACCAGGCCGGTCTGGTGGAGGTGGCAGTCCTCTATTGGAGGGTCCAGGCTGCTTCTCCGAGATGTTGTAACTAAAGGGCTGTCCTTGACCCACCTGCTTCAAGGACAGCCCTTTAGGGTGCTGGGAGAGGTTGGTCAGCAACAGCTGGAGCAAGAAGCATTCCAAGTTCCTGCTCCAGCACAGCCCACTCCCAGGTCTGCAGAACCTGAAAAACAAACAAAGGCTGCCCTTTAAATTCCTGAACTGCATCCTAAGATAAACTATAACACAGACTGAGACACAGTAAAATAGTCTGTTGGCTCTTTACCACTGTGATAGGGTCCTCTGATTCAGTGGTGGTGGTGAAGCTGCTATGTCCAAAAGTATATCCAACTCCTGCGAGGCTTCCAGCAGCTCCTCATCTGTCAGCTCCCCCTGTGAGGAAGTGGTAGGACGTGGATGCAGGTGTGGTGAGGGAGGTGCTTGTAGGTCAGAGGCTGAATGGGAGAGGAACAGATGCTTTAGTTCATGAAGTGTTTGATTTTTAAAGTAAAGGCAGAGTAGAAGCAGGAGAGCAGAAACACAGGGGGCAGGGCAGGATGGAGTAGTAGCTGTTCTGACAAAGGCGGAAGACTGCACTTGTTGATGGAGGAAT
>VUQJ01016447.1:10388-25632 GCA_015108635.1 Andinoacara biseriatus | reverse complement strand
CAACCACTCAATCCTGTGTCTGGACTTTGCGTTATTGATAAAGTATTAACAGCCTTAAAGTTTTTAATATTGTGCACTCTTTATTAAATTTTCTGTGATAATAATGTAACTTTTTGCATGTTTCTTTATTATAGCTTTTTCCTTTATGCAATGCTTTGGTTTTGTAACTGTGACACTACAGGGGAATAAAAGTAAACGTGGGATTATCCTGGATTATCTTTAGGATATATGGATTACCTCTATGACTGTACTCTTGTGTATTGTATATGATTGATATGGTATGAATGGATGCTGTTCATTTGCTTCTTTAAATAAATGTTAAGTGATTTGTCCTGTGTCTTTGTGTAAAATTATACCCTTCTACTGTTTGTTTTTGTTTTTCTTTTTTTTTTAAACCGTAGCATGGTTATGATGGGGCGTTATCCCTTTTTGCTGGTTATCATTTAAGTGCATCTTTTGACGTTTACACAAACGCTCATTTTTGCTCACTAAACATCTCTATACTTGGGACTTCATCCCCCCCAACCATCCAATTTTTAATCTGTATAACCACCCGGCTGCATGACTCCCAGACACAGCAGGCTGCATCAGCCAGCTGTTGGATTACTGCCACAGCACTATCTCATCGGGGAAGGCGTGTCAGTCCCCGAATTACTCAGCGCCCCTTTGTCCTCGTTCGGTGGCCAGCCAGCGACACTCATGGCGGCTGCACACGTCAGGCAGCGCTCCGGACCAGGGGGGCACCGGGCGCAGCTTCCACCCTGTTACTACGAAGGGTACCTGGAGAAGCGAGGGCCGAAAGAGAAGGTAGGCTCACCCGGTGCATATCAACTACCGTATTTTTTGTTTCAGCGCGTCTTGTAGATGCTGCTGGTCAGTGTGGGTGGGTGTGTGTATACACCACACACCGGCTGATCCACCATTCCCAGACAGCTGTCAACTTCCTTGTTGTGCGAGGATGGGTGAGGCGAAACTATGCTGCTGCTGCGGGGATTTATTTCATTCACATAGCGGTTAAGCATATCACAGATAGAGCATGCAACAATTTATCACCTAATCACTGCGTCTGACTTAAAGAAATCCCGACTGCTGTCAAAACATTGCATGTATTTCAGTTACGACACATGAAGCATACAGGATTGTATGTCTTAAAAACAGGGCATCAGATGATTGTCACAAACCCCTGCCGAGCATTACTAGCATTAGCTGACTCTCAGATACTCTTGTTTTGAATTATTGTTCTGTCAGCCTGATCTCTGAAATGCATTTCCAAGATTTCAAATTAAGTTACACAGAGAAATTAGCAGTTTTACCGAAAATACTTTTACTTTTTTTGCTTTATTTATAGGGAAGATGATAAATAAAGACGGGGACCCTCCCCACCTGGCCCACCCCCTCTCAGTAGACTACTCTTCAATACAATATGCATGTAATGTGAGCATGGCTCAGGTGCAGGGTGTCGCAGTGATCCATGTTCACATATTGACAGCAGCTGAGGCTCACTCTCCATCCATCTCTTGGGACAGGAAATGTGGGGGTGATAAAAGAGAAATATCCATTACACTGACATGGACAACAGCACTGGCCCCCCTTTTTTTTTCATGTTTAGGTCAATACAGTGTGTCCATCTGTGTGCGTGCGTGTGTGTGTGTGTTTGTGTGACAGGCATCCAGGCGGCTTTGGACGTGTCTGTGTGGGAATTCTTTGTATTTCTTCAACAATGCCAAGGATACTCATGTAAGTTTTAGATTATCAAGCTTCTTTGTGTCTTTTTGCATGTTGTAGTGTGCTGGCACTGAAACATATTTATGTGTCTGCAACAGTACGTGGAGAAGCTGGACCTCACCGGCTTTGTGTCCCTGAAGGATGACTGCAGCCGGGACAGAAACCTGGAGGCAGCCAGACTCATCCTCCAAATGAAGGATGGAGAGACAAAACTCACAGTAAGCTACGTAGCTCAGGCGCAAGGACGTTAAAATGAACACATCTTTGCAGAGACTGAAAATGCTGCTGTCTTTTCCAGGCACCTAACTTAGAATCACGGGAGCTGTGGAAAGGTTTCCTCTACTCTGTTATAGATGTAGGTATTACTCTTTTATACAGCTGCTGTACTCGCGTCCCTGTACCAACCTCTCTCTCACGTCTCTTTCCTGTCCAATTACAGCTGAATGTACCGTCCTATCTCACACTGCTGCCAGGGCAGCTACAAATGCTACAGGAGGTGGTGGACAAAGAAAGAGCCAGACGGAGAAGTCGCAATCCAGCACGAGCTCCTCCTTCACCTCTCTCCGTTCCTTTAGTAGGAGAGATCCCACCGTGAGCTCTCCTCTCTGCTGCATAGAGAAGATGCACTGCAGTTAACGTAGCTTCAGACCACATTACATGTCACATTCTTTGTTTCGCCTGTAGGTGTTTTCGGCCGGTGTCCCGGACGGAGGCTGAAGTCCTTTTGGAGAGACACCCAGATTGTGGGAACATGTTGCTTCGCCCGGGCAGAGACGGATGCTCATTGGCTGTTACCACTCGACAGGACCTCAATGGGTAAACACCTGCTGAATATCTGAACACCGCAGTTACAAAATCATGGACACTGTATTCATCTAAAATATCATTACATGCTGTCTGCTTCTCCTTTCGGCTCCAGGTCAGTTTTCAGACATTACAGGGTCGCTCAGAGGGACCAAGGCGGTTATGTCATTGATGTTGAAAATCCTGTAAGTGCAAAAATATTTTTAGTTACAGTTTCATGATATCTCGTGAGATGAATGAAGAAAATATTTCATTTTTTAGTATTCATGAGTATTTGGAAAAGGAGATGATGTTTCATTTTTCTTGTGTACACCACACTGGATTGGAAGGGATGTGACTGAAGTGAAGACTTTACACATGGACATGGGTGGCTTGTTTCCTTTAGGTGCTAAAGGGCTTCTACCACCATCAAAGATGGTAGCAGAAATATGACTTCCAGGGGAAAACGGGTATTTTGAATCATATTTTGGTGCAAAGCCAGCAGACTTTTTGAGTTCGATTTGACTGGTGATTCTATAGACACATTTTTTTTTACATCCCAGTGACCATCAGAATCAAAGATAGTTTAGACAATGCTTTAAAGTAACTGCGAGTACAAGTGCCATGGGTGTTATCAGGATGGCTTTCAAATGGTGAGACTTGCTTCTAAAAAAAAAAGTTTTTTTTTTTTTCCCCAAGTATCACTTTTAATTAGGAGTTCATGGAAACTCTTAAATTGTTTGGGTTTAGGGTACATTTAACAAAGTGGTGCATTCCTAAAAAGAAGGAATACACTACTTTGGTAAAATAAAACCAAAATGAACTTTTATCTGAATGATGAGAAGAGCATGCAGAAAGAAAGTAAAAGTTCATGGTCCAAAGTAGATCATGTTGCCTGCGAAATACAGGGGAGGCAACATGACGGTATGGGCTGCCAAAGGAACTGTGTCTCTGCTGATAGAAGCAGGAGGGTGGACGTTGAAATGTATAGATGTATGCTTTTTGATGATATTTAGTAAGGCAGTCCAGATGGGTTGGGCAAAAAAATAAAAATAAAACACAGCAAAAGTAACCCAAGAGGTTCTTAAGCCAGAGAAAAGGAATGATCTTAAATGGTTTAGCGAGTCTCTGGACCTCAGTTCAAATGAGCATGCTTTGCACTTAGTGTGGGGAGAAGTGAAAGCAGAAAGACCCACTAACAAGCAAGAACCAAAAGCAGCTGCAGAAAAGAGCCTGGCATAGCATCACAAAGAAGGAAACACATTGTTTACGGATAGCCAGAAGTTCCAGACAACAGAATCATTGCATGCAAAAGATTGCATTCAATCACTCATAATAATCCTTCTGTTTATTATTGTGTTAGTCTATCCATTTGAGCCCCTGAAAATAATTTTGGGCCTTTAAAAAGTTGCTGTAATTTCTGTATGGATAATGCAATTTTGTGTTAAATCTTTTGAATTTAAGGTAAGACTCAGCTAATTTCAAATCCAGTGTGGTGGTGTACAGAGCCAAAATTGTGGATCCAAAAACTCATGGATTTCACTGTAAACATTCAGAGTTATAACATTATAATGTGACTGTGTTTTTACACAGCCCAATACTGATCCTCTGTGTGGATGTATCCCAATTATGAGAAGTGCTCCAATCCTTGGACCAATTCCGTCATTAAAACAAGGTCTATTAACTTTTCCACGCTCTTATTTCAAAACCCGAGGCAATCATGCTTTTAAGGTTGTAGCACCTAAACTTTGGAACCACCTTTCCTCAGGCAATCGGGTCAGCTAAATCTGTGGTTTGTTTTAAACGACTGCTGGAAAGTCACTTTTATAGGTTAGCTTTCCCTTAATATTTCTCCCATTATTGTTGGCCATGGTTTACATCTGATGCATGTATGGAAGTGTGTATGTTGCAATGAATGTAAGACCGGATAGTTGACTATGTGTCTGCATGCTGGAACATGTATATTTATCTTTAATGTGTGGCTTTCATTCAAACTGTGAAGCCGTTTGAAGACCGTGTTTTAAAAAGCCTTATAAAAATAAAAATTATTATTATAATGCAAAGGTTTCTTCTCCCAGATTCCATGTTCTACTCTTCATGAGGTCATTGATGCTCTGGTAGAGAAAACAGCAGGAACTCTTCAGCCTTTTTTACTGGAGGAGCCTTATGAGGAGAATATCAGTGAGGCACCACTAAATATTTTTCACCCTCCTTGGCCTTTTAGGAAATTCTTAAAACTAACCTTGTCAATTTTCTGTCATCAGCATATGTTTCTGCCAATGATGAGAATGGAGAGAGGATCCTCCACACTGCCCCCTCAAGTCCTCTGCCCAAGGCTCCTGCCCTCCCTCCTAAACAAGGTTTGTGCCAGCCACATAAACCACAGGCAAATATTGGTGGACAGCATGATCACTGCTCTCATTCCGGTACAGATCGTTGGTCCTCCAGCAGCCCTCTGTCCAGGTCCCCCGCCCCAGACCGCCGTATTCTGACCTCGCCAGTCCCGGCCTCGCCCAGCAACCCGATGAGACGACTCATCCTCTCCCCTTCCCCTCTCTCTCAGAGTGAGTACATGATGTGCTGACTTCATTTGCAGCAGTTTATCTGCAGTTCTTTAAGCTCAAATTGTTTCCCCTGGTTGTCCACAGCACTCAATGAGGAACTCAAAATGACGCTGGAGAAGAGACGAGCAAGTCAGGAGTGACTTCATTAGGAAGGACTTCTTGTCACAGCATCCTTAATCTTTGGTGCCAAACCTGTTCTCACTGCAGCTATGTGCTCATCCTGTGCCTTCAATGTGGAAGACAAGGGACTACAGAACCACTACTTTCTCTTGGAGAACTAAAAAGTGTTCTTTTTTTGTTTCAGTATGTAGTTGTTGGTCTTTACTGACTCTGGTTAGCTCCCTGAGAGTAAGACCGGCTGGTTAACACTGATTTGATTCATGCAATCTTGTAAAATGCTGCCGGCCATAGTTGGCTAATGACCCCCTTGTGTGTTGTCCAGTTGTATAATACTGTTTACAAGCTGCCTCCAAGCAAAAATACAGTCCACAAGAACTCTGACTCACTCACAGAAGGACTGACACACATCGGACCTCCGGCTGAGCCTGTTGTTTTCCTGTTTGAGCCAAAAACTAGGTGCTGACCTGCTGCTACAACACTGGAAACCACTAAACAAACAAAATACAGACTGCCAGAGCGACAAACTCTGACCCGAGACTCTTCATCTGCTCTGAAAACAAAATAATCCAGGCATGCTCAGCTCCCTGATCCTCCTCATTCACATCACTACATGTAGCATGACTAGAAAAAAAATACACCTTAGCTGCCCTGAAAACTGCAAAATCTAAAGCGCTACCTGTGATTGATAAGCAACCATTAATATCGCTGTTGATACAATGTAGCTCATTTACCACTCAACTTTAACTGTGCTGTGGGTACATTTTTTAAGTGTTTCCTTGTTCCCTGTGCTATTGTATGGTGCTATGAACTACCAGACCTGCGTGAAAATTCCAGGTAATTTTTCCTCTTCAAGAAAAAAAAACAAAACCTCTGTATTCATACGCGAGGGCGCCCTCTTGTGGTGTATATGTTCTGTAAACCTCATGAGCACAATCACTCGGGATAGGTCAAACCCTTTACTTTGCAGAGTAAACCCGCAACTTTCGTCGGTGTATTATTTCATCTGTACTACAGTGAACTGACTACAGATTTGAACGGTGCTCAAAGAACAGCAAGTAACTCTACATGTGAAAAACGTTTACAGATTAGTGTCAGCTGACTCTTAAATGTCTTGCAGTGAACAGTTTCTTGTATGTCTGTACATGAGGTGTCTCGTTTACTTGATCAGTATCAGATATTTTAAGAATTAAACTGTTTTGCATGGATTAAGAGGTTGTGTGTTATTAGAGGGATTTTTTTTCAAGAGAGCGGAATTCATCAACGCCATCAGTTGATGATTAGAAAGACTAGTAGACAATCTGTCATTTTTTTTATTTAACATGGAGATTGATGCATTTTTAGCCCTTCCACGAACACACACTCCTGTTAATATGTAATCAGCAGATTTGCCACATTTTAAAGATCAAATTGTATATTTAGATTCCCCTTCTTAAAGAAGCGAATATTTTCAGTTTGCTCTTTAGAAGCGCAACCTGTTTTAAAATATTTCGGTTTGGTTTTTAAACCACAACGTGACCCTCTTGTTTCCAAACGCAGACAGCTAACCCACCATTTCCCCTTTGCATATAAGCACTTTTCTCTTGATTTGCGGCGTTTGAACAAAATTTAACTAATGTCTTAAATGCACAAACCTAATTAAAAATGCATAAGTTGTCTGAGCTTTTCATATTTCGGTGCATGTTCAATATTCTTGCACATACAGGAAGATGATGAGAATAAAGCACGCAGGGCAGAAAACAGCACGGCACTGTGCTGCATTACTTCATCGCTCGTGTTCGGACACGCTGCCGCACTCGTACCATCCAGGTGTTTTTGTCTTTTACCTGATCCGCCCATGTGGAGTCAGCTGTGCCCTCTACCGACGCGTCGGAGTAGTAGTAGTAGTAGCAAGGGGATAATGAACACCTAATCAGACCGGAGGTCAGCGCCTTCCGCCACAGCTTGAAGGGGTGGGGGACAAAAAGAGAGAGAGACCTGAGCGGCCAACCGGAGCAGCCGCCGGCCATTCAGATCCCTTTCACCGCGGGATGTGCGCGTTGAGAGAGAGGCTCTCTGGAGAAACGAATCACCGCTGTGTCTTTAGGAAAACCCACCGGAGGCAGACGGGCTGCTGAGCCGCTACAAGAGCTTTTTTTTTTCTTTGTGGTAGGTGATTTTCAGAGGCGAGCTTGTAGTTGATAACCCATCGTCCGCGGTCTTCAGGGTACATTAGACGGTAGCCGCAGTTTTTGTGTGCCACTTTATTAAGTGTTTGTAAAAGGTGTGTGACTGAGTTTGACTACTGAGCTGTTTGAGAAGAGGTGATAATTTAAAAATATCTCGTAAACAGGTGCTGTTTTTTTCCCCCTTAAAGGAAGTCTCGGTAGTTTGGGGCGTGACCGTGTGCAGGTAAGAGATTAACCTGGAGTGTTTGCTGATTTTTAGCTAACCTGCAGGAGCGACTTTATTTACATCTTCTGGGTACATTTCACGTTAAAGCTTTACTACGTGGGGTAACGTAGTTTATTACTATTTTAAGTAGCTTATTCTTACTCTTGTTCTTACTCGTTATTTTTTTCAGACGGTTGTTGGCGCACTTATCGGGCTTGTTCCTCTACTGCTCAGGTCCTTGAGAGGGTGTGTGTGTGTGTGTGTGTGCGTGTGCGCGCTGAAGCTGGGTTTGGCCCTCGGGGCTAAGTAATGTGAAATGTCTTATCAGGGGTGCATTCTTTGACATGCCGTGGCTCATCATGTATGTAGTAATACTGCTGAAAACAGCCGCTCTTAATGTTGGCACAGCGAGGTAAAAGGTGTCAGTCCATTGCACTTTTTTTTTTAAACAGACTTATCTTAGATTCCTGCCCAGGTCAGTGTAACCACTCTTGCAACAAACACTAACTTGCAACGTTTTATGCAAGAGCCCGTCTCTCTAACCAACACCAGAGTTTGGCACACTCTGTGAATCTTTCATTGTGTTGGTGTTTGGTGCTGCAGGAGAGCTGAGGTTGACATCCCTGCACCCTGCTGAATGCTTTTCATGGCCCTGCATTAACATCACTATGGCACTGACAGAATTACTGCGGTGCTGACTTTAGCTCACTCTGTCCTTTCTGGCAATTACTTTTTTTTTTTTTTGGTCTTATGTTTGTTACACTTTGTTTTTATGCACTTTAATGTTACTTCTATCAGCCCTTGTCCTCTCCTGGTCTTTTGGTGTACATACATGAATGAATGATACTTTATTGATCCCACAAAGTATCATTAGGGTTCTTCCCTCTTCCTTCATTCTTCATTCAACAGTCTGTGATATCTTACACGCCCTTGTCTTTTCCAGCCCTCATCTGCTTTTGTTTCTTTGGTCTGTGCCATCCATCTCACCATGGACAGCCTGCAGTGCGGGGCCAGTAAAGGGGCCCGTGCCCTTCAAACAGCGCAGGCCTCATCACGTCATAGATGCCACCCCGCTGTCTTTACCACTCTATGACTGACTGTTAAGGAAACAATAAAGCCTAAATTCCTCTTAGCTTGAGCTAAAGGAGCCATGAATCCGCTGCTGTCCCTCACTGTCTTTTGGCTGCTACCTCTGGCCTTGATGGCCAAAGAAGACTTGCCACTGGGCTGCATCCCCCGCAGATCTGTGCCTTATCACAGTGAGTGCTGCTCTTTGTCTTGTGTAACCTTGACTTACAATGTGTCAGCTCATGTTGGCTCATATAATTGTGAGTTTAGACTGACTCATTAGGAAGTGGCTTAATCATCTGTGGTTGCTGAGTTAATCATTTGTCTGCTGTTGTTTTTTAGGGGACAATGCTCGGTTCTTTCGTGAGGAGGGTGTCTATAACTACTCCACCATGCTACTGAGGGAGGATGAAGGCATGCTAGTGCTCGGTGCCAGGGAGGAAGTGTACGCCCTTGACCTCCAAAACATCTCCCAGAAACGCACTTCAGTAAAAACACCTTTTCTTAACAAGTAGTGCCCAGTAATTGTTAGCATTTACCCTTCTTTTGAAATTTCTGTGGGCACTGTTTAGAAGGGGAGGACTTTCTAGAGCTTGATTATGTATTTATTTTTTCTGTTGCTGATGTCCCTCTTTCACCAATCCAGGACAACCATGCCCAACCATGTCAATATATTTCTATAAAAAAAGGGGGGGGGGGCTGTTGTTATTAAACCTTGCACCAGCAAAACATTAAAATTGATCAGCCCATAGCTGGAACGCTGATGTTACTGATATTTTGCATGCATCCTGCAAGAAATTCACAGATTCTGTCGACCATGATTTTCTTCCCATAGTAATCAACTTTTGCTGGTAAAGTTAAGTAAAGCTCAGCTGTCAGACCCGTTGAAATGCATGGTGGTTCTCAAGAGGCAACAAGACAGAACTTATTCCTCACTGCTGTGGAAGTCGCTGTCTGTTGCAGAGTAAGAGGGTGTAGACTTTTCCGGACTGATCTGAAAATGTTGCTTCCTGAGAGGCTCACTTTAATTCAGCAACAGTTTTCTGAATTTATTTAACTCTTCTTATGTATACAGCCCAGTCCTTCACAATTTGTGTGTGTGTGTGTGTGAGATGTGTCTATACACAACCACTGCAGTGCAGCTGTGCTCATCTAAAAAGCAGAGCCTCATACCACAGAGCTTCCTGACACAGAATCCAGAGCGTCAAAAAAACCTATTTGAAACGATGCACCCTACTTTCAGTATCGGTTTATCCTGATTATACCAGAACAGTCAACTGTAATCAAAAAGTGGCGAATACTATATCAAGTTTGTGAAACGTAATATAAAAAATTCTCACATATTTGGCCATTGATGCTTGTGATGCTAACAGTAATAAAAGAGTGCAGGCATACTGAAGCTGTCTGATTTTGAGCTATAACTTGTCCATTTCAGAGGCATTTCTGAGGCCATCTCTACACTTTAACCATTTTACCAGTAGCTTTGTTTCTTTTTCATAAAATATTTAAATGTTAGACTTGCTGCTTGGACAGGTTTTTCGGTGTTTCTCTGAACACTGAAAAACCTGTCAGCCCTGAGAAACATGTTCTCCTCACACACACCCCAGACGCACAGGAGTGTGACCAGAAATGAAAGCCATGTCAAAGTCGTGGACTTGTCGCACACTATATGAATGTGTATCAGTAGTGTAATTATTATGACAGGCCAACACTTAAACCTAATAAACAGAATTTTTTTTTTATCTTTCAGGTTAAATGGGAAGCAACAAAAAAGAAAAAGGATGAGTGTAAAAGTAAAGGAAAAAATGCAGAGGTTGGTTAATTGTAGTTTTTACATGCACTTTCTGTCTTGCAGAGGTTAATTTATATTAAGCTGAGGCAATCACTGGTTCTTGAATGCCTTTACAGACAGAGTGCTTGAACTATATCAGGATCCTGCATAAAGTGGAGGATGGCAGGATGTATGTGTGTGGAACTAATGCTTTTGACCCTGAGTGCAACTACATGGTGAGATAAATTCAGAAATTGATTGAATAGATAGTTTTAACGTCTGTTTCATTAGTTTCACCGTAAGTGCAGAATAATTCCAGCGATTTAACAGTGTATTTGTCGGCACAGTCGTTTGTGAGTCAAAAGCTGACTCTTGAGGACAAGGTGGAGGATGGCAAAGGGAAGTGTCCATTTGATCCTTTCCAGAGATATGCTTCCATCATGATTGGTAAGTAGAAATTTTCCAGCTACACTTGAGAAATTGGTTGATAAGGTTAACAGAGCAAAAATCTTTAACTCTGGTCTCGTCAGGTAATGAGCTGTACTCAGCCACGTCAATGAACTTCCTTGGCTCTGAGCCCGTCCTGATGCGCAGCTCTCCGGGTCTCATACGCACAGAGTTCAAAAGCTCCTGGCTTAATGGTAAGATGTGACAGGGAAACGCTTCATATTGATGTTTTCCAAGTAGCTGAGACAAAGTTAAAATTTTCTTTTCTTTTTTGTGCCAGAGCCCACCTTTGTTTCCATGGCTTATATGCCAGAGAGTGAGAAAAGTGACCGCGGCGATGATGACAAAGTTTACCTGTTCTTCAGTGAGTCTGCTGTGGAGTGCGACTGCTACAACAAACTGGTGGTCTCCCGTGTGGCGCGTGTTTGCAAGGTGATAAAAAGTTTTTTTTTTTCCAAAGACAATAGCAAATAAACAGCGCTTCCTCTGTTAGTGCTGCTTCCGCCCTTTTCATCTGCTTCATTGCTGAACGTTTTCCCACTTGCCACACATTTCTGTGCTCACAGGGGGATCTTGGTGGGCTAAGGACTTTGCAAAAGAAGTGGACATCTTTCTTGAAGGCAAGACTAGACTGTCCAGTGCTGGAGTCCCAGCTGACGTACATTATACGGGACGCATACCGCTGGTGTGACCCCAAGCAGGACTGGAAGGGCTGTATTTTCTACACCGTCTTCACGCCACAATCGTACGTTTGGACCAGTAGACATGTTTGTGTTAAAAGGAAAAAAGTGACTTCCTCTTTTATGTCTTTGGTACACCAGTTGCCTAAGATCTTCTGAATACATGTTTGTTTGTTTGTTTCAGGGACACATCAGACTTGTCTGCAGTGTGTGCGTACCGTGTGTTGGATATAAGCCGAGTGTTTGCAGAGGGCAAGTACAAGACCCCGGTCCCCGTAGAAACCTCTTTTGTTAAGTGGGTGATGTATAGTGGAGAAGTGCCCGTCCCTCGGCCCGGAGCGGTAAGTCTTCCCAATATGTTTTTTAAATTTTTTTCTCTCTAAACAAAGCCCCAGCAGGAAGCGGATTCCTTTTGTACTCTGTGCTCTTTCCTTCCCTTCTACCAGTGTATAAATAATGCGGCTCGTAAAGTGGGCATAAATCAAACTCTGGACCTCCCAGACCGGACCCTTCAATTTATCAAGGACAAGCCTCTGATGGACCAGGTTATCCACCCAATAGGAGATAAACCACTACTGGTGCGCAGGGGAGCTGCATTCACACAAATCACAGTAAACCAAATGAAAGCTGCAGATGGCGAGAACTACCACGTGATGTTTATAGGCACAGGTTTGCATCAGCGCATCATTCTACCACTTGCTGTTTATTGTCCATTTTGCTGTTTGACTTGACAGTGGTAAGCATATTGGATTGTATGCATGTAAATATGTTTGTGTTTTTATGCAAAAGACAAAGGCACGGTGCTGAAAGCAGTGAACTACGACGGAGAGATGTTCATCATAGAGGAAATGCAAATCTTCCACCCCCCAGTGCCAATCAAGATTCTTAAGTTGTCAAATGTCGCGGTAAATTGAAATAACCAAAGCCTAGTTGTTTATTAAAAAAATTTTAAATCACTAGTGCTTTGTACAGTACATCAGCATCATCTGTGTTTTGTGTGTCATAGATCCAAGATGTACAGGGTCAGCTCTACGCAGGCTCAGACACTGGGGTAGCACAGATACCAGTGGCCACCTGTGAGAGGTCCTCATCCTGTATGGACTGTGTCCTAGCCAGAGACCCGTACTGTGGCTGGAACAAAATTCTGGGGAAATGTGTTTTCATTTCTAACCCACAAAGGTAGGGATCAGTCCAAACATGAGGACCAAGTGGTATTTATATGTCTTATTCAAGCTAATTTATATTTATTGTATTTTTTTGCTTTAGTGAAGTAATCCAAAGTGTGAAAGTTGGAAATGCTTCCCTTTGTCCAGATGCTGGTGAGTTGTTTCATAAAATGTAATCTGCTGGGGTTTGTAAGATTCTGCATGTGGTCTACTGTGGTTGTTAAAATGAAAAGGCTTTTATGGGTCTCTCCTCAAATTTCAGACCCTATCAAGCCTCTGAATCTGTCTGTCCAACAAGGAGCTCACCTGAAGCTCAGCTGTCTACCACCTTCCAGCTTGGCAAAAACCATGTGGCAGCAGAATGGTCAGGCCCCGATACCTTCCGATAGCCTTCAGCTTCAACAAGACGGACTTCTGATCCGCAATACTTCATTTAGCGATGCCGGTCATTATCGCTGCTTGTCAGTAGAGAGCTCCAGAGCTGATGAGTACAATACAACTCTAATTGAATATTGGGTCACAATAGATCTGTCGGGCTCTGGCAAGACTGGTCAGATACTGGATCCCCAAGCTCAGACTGACTGCACATCTGTCGCTGCACTGCAGGCTGTAGTTTGTCTTCTTGCAGTTTGTCTTCTTGTCCTTTTGGGCTGGAACTTTTACAAAGGCCACCTACCTCTGCCCTGGAACTGCTTAAAGAGGAACAGTGAAGAACATCAGAGGAACCAGGAGGAGGCTTTAAACTCCAGGACAAGTTACCATGTTGTACAGTGCGCTGCAGAGGAAAAGCCCCGGGTGTCTGGAGCAGACAGCAGCAGCACCAGTAACAACAACCATACACCGAGTGCCTCAAGAAGGGAATAATGCCCCAACATCAACTACCCTGCAGGTCATGAATGACGAGTCAGATATCTGAAGCAGAGTTCAGCTGTAATATTTGCATATAAAGACATAAAAACATTCCAAGTGGTTGAAACCTTGTTTTAAGAGACTAAACTCTTAAGACTGAACCAAATTATTTTTCTAAGTCTTGATACCCGTGTGAGGTACTTGAATTCCTGCCTTTTTGTTTTATATGCAAGTCTGTGCTTAGTTTCTTACTAATTGTTGAAAGTCTCACAGATTGGAATAGGTTTGATTTTTTACAGGGAATGTACAATAACTGAAATTGAGCCACTTATTTTTTTTAACCACTAGGTACAAATATTTTAATTGTAATAAAAAAAAATTTGTGTTCAAGTTGTTTCAGGGGGTCAGACACAGTAGTTTTGTTAAATCCTTTAAGACTGGATTCATCAAGAATGTGAAAAACACATTAAAGTTCTTTGTAGATATAAACGGTCTTCTTCAAGTTTAAACTACATTTTAACTTTAACATGTCTGAAGTTGGTATTCACAGCTGAAACATATTAACCAATGGCTGAATGCAAAAAGGAAAGATCTTTAATTTGTAACTTGGATGACGACAACAGTGACTTGTAGCTTTAACACTGCTTTTCTGTGAGCAGCTAAAACAAAGCACCTTTACTGTACAGCGTGTGTAAAACCCAGTCACTTGGGGGCTTTGGTCAGTACTGGCATGTGGCATTTATCTCCTGTAGCGATACCTCTTGAAGTGGAACCAAAGCTGAAAGATCCCATTGGCGAACTGACAACGAAACCCATGTCGGTGCGAGTACTCCCATTCCCTGTTCACGATCTTAAAAGCAATGTCCTCGTACGGTGGGCCAGCATGGAACCTTAAAATCCCAAAGTCCTTGTTGTCGGGACTCGGCTCAAGGAAGTACTGAGGGGTCGATCGTTTGTCGATCAAGTCTGGGTAGAATATGTTGAATTTATAACCTTGGACTATCTTAGGGGGAGGATTGTCGAAGTCATAATGCGTCTGGTTGTACTTGTTCCACTCGAAGCCTGTGTGGACCCTGTTGAAGAAGCGTGGTTTCCTGGGACGGTATTTGTCTGCCCACAAGTACATTTTCCCCGTGACTGGAAACTCGACGCTAAACTGAGCCTCGTCGTTGCCCATACCTTCCTTGGCCCGTCGCACAAAGGCGTCCTCTGCACTTTCACTGGCATCACCTGACAGACAGAAGGCGGTAAAACAGTGAGGCAACAATTTACATATTCATCAATATACATAGTTATACATACCTGCAATATAATGTATAATATGCACTATATTGCCAGAAGTATTAGCTCCTCCTTTCACACCTATATTAACTTGAGTGACATCCCATTCTTAATCTGTAGGGTTGAATATGATGTCTGCCTTTACAGCTATAACAGCTTCAACTCTTCTGGGAAGACTTTCCACAAGGTTTAGGAGTCTGTTTATGGGAATTTTTGACCATTCTTTGAGAAATACATTTGTTAAGTCAGACACTAATGTTGTATGAGAAGACCTGGCTTGCAGTCTCTGCTCTAATTCAACCCAAAGGTGTTCTACTGGGTTGAAGTCAGGACTCAAGACTGTGCAGGCCAGTCAAGTTCTTCCACACCAAACTCGCTCATCCATGTCTTTATGGAACTGCTTTGTGCACTGGTGTGCAG
>VUQJ01016440.1:4949-31934 GCA_015108635.1 Andinoacara biseriatus | reverse complement strand
ACAAAATTTTGTTCTTCACTTCACTCCACTTGATTTTGTTCTCCACTTTTTCCACCTTCTCTTCTTCCTCCTCCCCCTCACCTTGCCCCGCTCCTGCTGTAGCTCTATCTGAAGGTCCATGATCTTGCTCCTCAGTTCCTCGTTAGTGGCCGGCACTGAATCAGCCATCACCTCCGATTTCTCCGGCTTCCGTCCCTTCTTAGAGGGTTGAGCCAATGGGGGTGTGGTTGATGACATAGCACTCTAGCCGTCCAGTCAGGACAGACATAGAGTGCAGGTTGTGGTGAAATGGAGGAGAAAGTCAGTCACTGCTCCTCCTCCCTGCAAGGCCCTGCAGCAGCATCATCATCATCATGTTGCTGAAAGGTCTACATTGTTGCTAAACGTTTTCTATTTGAGAGGGAAACAGACAAGCAGAGAGGAAAAAAGGGAAAACAGAATAAGTTTGAGTCAGGGTTAAAATCTGGGTTACACAGAACTACTCAGTACAATACTCAGGGGTCAAGCAACTAAATAATGACGCACTACAGCCTGGGGAACACAGACTATTTTGGGGACTAACATTTACACTCTCCTCTGCCACTCTTTTCTCTCTAACATATACACATGGGCCATTTATCATCATCCTGGGCTGCAGTCCCTGGGCTGTATTTAGCAGCGCCACAGTGCATGAAAGAGTGTCTGGCCATCACAGTTTGAGGCTCTAGCCTCTAGCATTTCACAGTAGCCTTCTTCCTTTGTGCAGATTAATAAAGCTCTTCTTTGGTTTTACGAGTCCTCAGTCCACAGATCCCATAGTTTTTTTCTTGTCTGTTCAAAACTAATGACATACCAGCACTCCTTTATCACTACGCTGAAAAACACCCAAACATACACAGCCTGCTCTAATGGAGTTACAATTCACTCTTTTTCCCTTGTTTGTGTCTCCCACTCTATTGCTCCCTTCCTGTCTTCCCATTATTACATAAATTATTGTTTCAAACATATTTACTTAATGTTATCTTGCCAAATATAGGCAGCAGATTGCGGTCATTTGATCCCTCTGCTATAATTTTAGTGCAATACAACTGCAAGTTTTGCTTCTCCTTTTCCTCCCTAAACATACAGGATATATTAGAATGGGGCAATCACTAGCATTATTTTCTGATTACAGGAGCCACAATAATCTGATTGAAAATGTGATTACTAAGTAATCAAATTAGCTTTTCAAATCAAATTATTACCTTTGGTTAATCTGTAAAAAAAAACAAAAAAAAACAAAGCCTAAATCTCTCTTCTACTCTTCTTCCTACTCGCTAACCAAGACCAGGTTATGTTAGCAGCTATTTATTTGCATATTTTGTTAAAGATGTGTTACAATGACACATCTCCTGGGCTGAAAGTGGACTCCTCTAATCTCTTGTTGGAGTGGATTGTAACCCAGTAACCTTCCAGTCATTCTGTTAACTATTAAATAAATAATGCAACAATGAGGGAGCTCGAGCATTAAGACTGCAGGTGCCTTCATCTTTCTCTACATACACATTGTCAAACATTAATACAACATACACAGATGGCAGAAATAGTTACCAAGGCAACACTTGCTCTCAAAAAACTCCTCTGATAGCAAAGGATGATGGGAAGAAGGAGCGCCACAGTGGATGTGAAACACATACAGTTCATTATTTGTATAGAGGCTGCACATTTTGTAAAAAGCAGGCATAAATGTGCGCATGGTTTTGTTATCAGGTCGCATCTTTGAGATGAGGTTCACTGAGAGACAGAAATGCACTGATGCTGGAGGGCGAGGAAGCTTTCTTCCATATAAATTTTTACACAGTGCACGCAGTCGAATGCTGGGAACCAGTGGGGGGGAGGGAGGGATAAAGAATGACAGAGAAATGAGGGAAGATTAAACCAACACGAGTAAAGCAGTAGAGCAGGAAGGAGATTGCATAATTCTACTAAAGAAAACTAGCCCTCACCCATGTCCCTCTCTCCCCACCCCCTCTCTGTCTCTCAACCCCTTAGATTCTGGCATGGTGATGTTACTGATTTCACTCTCATTCAGAGACATATAGAGAAAGAACGAGCTCATTCACACACATACACACAGAGGACTGAGCCTTAAATTCAGTAACTAGGGACAGATACAGCTGGCATGTATTCACACAGGCACCAAAAGCCCTCTACCCCATTCACAATAGTAACAAACATTTATTTATTTGCAGTAGCTCAACAGACTTGACACACAAGCATTTGATGTGGAAACTGCATATATAATTCATGACAATAATAAATGGCTTCAGCACACTTTCTACTCTTTTCAGCATGTTTATACATGTCAGTGCTATTATCAAAGACCAGGTGCACCAGAGCTGAAATGGCCGAGAGGTATGACATATGGTTTCACTTCTTGTTTGTCCTACTATAAGCAGGAACAAGCCTATAAACCAGGGGTGGGCAAACTATGGCCTGTGGGGCGACACTTGGCCCACTGGTCTTTTTAATCCGGCCTTCCAAAAATTGGTAAAAAATTGCCCAGATCAAATCATATCATAATTATGACTGATGTCGAAAATTCTGAGAATTGCTACAACAAACCTAACACCAGACTTCGATGCACTGGCAAAAACAACACTGTTCCCACTAAAAGTAAATGTAAGTATTAACACTGTAATGCCTTTTTTATGTTTATGTTTGATATACATGCATCAGGTGCTGGTCCGGCCCACCTATCAAATTTCAAAAAGTCAATGTGGCCCCAGAGCAAGAAAGTTTGCCCACCCCTGCACATATCACACTGACTGTTCACATAAACTGAGTTGATACAAACAGGAAGCCAAAGATTGGTTCTATAGAGGAAGAAGCACAATAGCATGAGTTGAAATCAGAGATTTCTTTGCCTGGATCAATGATGAGATGAGATTGTGTAAGGTCATATCAGCAGAAAACATACATACACTCAGTAGCCACTTTGTTAGGTACATCTACCTGGCTGTAGCTCAGGAGATAGAGGAGGGCCTACTAATTGGAAGGTTGGTGGTTTGAGCCCTGGCTGCTCCAGTATGCATACCAAAGTATCCTTGGGCAAGATACCAAACCCCAAGTTGCTTTCTGATGCAACCGTTGGAATATGAAAGGGCGTGTATGTTAGATAGAAAGAAGTGCTTGTATGAATGTATGTAAATGGGTGAATGAGGCATGTTGTATAAAGCACTTTGAGTGCTCAAAGTAGAGTAGAAAAGCACTATGTAAGAACTAGTCCTTTTGCCATTTATAATTTTGCTAGTAATGAGCTGGACCCACATTTGTCATCAGGACTGCATTAAATCTTTGTGGCATAGCTGTAACAAGGTGCTTCATTCCTCAGATATTTTTGGTCCATATTGAGATGATAGCATCACACAGTTGCTACAGATTTGCCAGCAGCAAATCCATGATGCAAATCTCTTGTTGGCACCACCCAAAGGTGTTCTATTGGATTGAAATCTGGTGACTGTGGAGGCCATTTAAGTACACTGAACTCACTGCCATGTTCAAGAAACATGACGAGGTTTGATTTGACAACGTTTTCAAGTCTGATTTGAGCTTTGTGACATAGTGTATCATCCTACTGGAGGCAGCCATCAGAAGATGGGTACAGTGTAGTCATAAAGGGACAGACATTGTCAGCAACAACACTCAAGTGGGCTGTGGCATTAAAATGCTACTCAATTGGTACTAAAGGGTCCAAAGTGTGACAAGATAATGTCCCTCACACCATTATGCTACAACTAGAAGCAGCTTGAACTGCAAGTTCTTGATTGTAATGAGTGATAATTTGAGTTCCCGTTGGCTTCCTATCAGCTTCAAAGCAGTTTGGCCATTCTCCTCATACCTCTTGCATTAACAAGTTATTGCCCAGAGAACCGCTGCTCACTGGATATTTTCTGGACTATTCTCTGTAAACCCTAGAGATTGTTATGTGGGATAATCCCAATAGACCAGAAGTTACTGAAATACTCAGACTGGCCCGTCTGACACCAACAACCATACCATGGTACTAGAGTAAATGCTCGGTCTTGACCATCCCTACATGAATATATGCATTGAATTTCTGCTTTGGGATTGGCTGATTTGATGTCTGCGTTAACAAGCAGTTGAACTGGTGTAACTAAAAAAGTGTCCATGAGCACTGATTGGGAAATATTGAAAAGAAAATATGGAGACATGTTATACCGGCAGGAAGATCATTATTAAATGGGAAATAAGTACCCACACAAGCCACTAAAAGTTTGTGACCACAGATCTGGCGCTTTGTAGTATTTTTGTGACTCAAACGACCCAATTACAAAGAAAAAACAGGCATCTGTGTCCAGAATTTCCTAAAGTCTAATGAATGTGGTTGATGAAATAATAAACCACAAATGTGTACCCAATACGTTGAGTATGTATCTTACACACACTAAGCCAAAAATGTCACCTCAGTCCAAAATATGTGTACAGGAACTGCATCTGCCACCCATAGTTCCTACAAAACCTTCTGAAGTCACTTCACGTTGCCAAGCTGGCAGCCAGGTGCTATAGCTCACTGAAAACCAGGAATGTTATATCGGAAACTGGAACATTTTATAGGGGCACTGAGAAGCTAAAAACCACCTTTAATGTTCACAGGAGCAAACAAAAGCCAACAAAGACTGTAGACTTTAAATTACCTCATCCACTCCAAGTGTAAACTTTTAGTCTAGCTTATATTGTGATGGAAAGCCTCAAAATGGAAGCAAAACCCTTCAACAAATGCATTCCACAGACAAAATAGATTTGTCTTTGACATCTATATTTAGCTGTTTTAAAGTCACATTTTGCAACAACTTATATAAATTGAACAATAAATTAACAAAAACCTACCTTCAAGGCCTTTTTAAATGCAGTAAATTCAACACTGAGATCATCTTAAGCTAAATCACTGAACTAACTGCAAAAAAGTTCAGTCCAGTCCACATGTGGAAGTGTTTTTGGACAAGGTAATAAGATAATAAAATAAAAAGTAATAAAATAAAAACTGTGTCGGCAAAGTGGCTTTTTGTGGTCTGTATAATAATATAAATGCAGTAATATTACAATTTACAGCATTACAGTGAGGTTTGGTCTTTTATTTCAAGGATTTACTGTTAAAGTAGGATGTGAAATTATACTAACAGTAAACTGCACAGCAGGATGGATCATGGTTTTAAAATTGCTGAACAGGTGGCTCCAGTAAACTAATGTAAAACTAATTTAAAGTGGAGACTTTTTTGATTGAGACAATAAACCCTTGTTTAAAAGATAAAAGTAATCTCTCAAAGAAACAACTTTGCAATAAACATGATGATCTTGAAGCATACCTTAGTAACACAGAATAGCTAAAGCAAAGTGGCTTTCCACTTTATCTCATCACATAGTCATACACTGTTGCTACTAAGGTTATAGTTAGTTTCATCATAATGGATTAGCCATTTTGCTTCACATCAGAAAATAAGAAACATCAGAAAATAGTGAGAAATCCCAGTCATCCTTTTTCAAAGTCAAAAGCTCAAATCCTGAAAACATTTTATTGACTATATTGTAATGCAAGACAAGAAAACCTCATATGAAGAAAGAGCCCAAAGACCATCTGGAGGTCTAAAACTCAGGCTGGTCGCCCACACACACAGACACAGGTCATCCTGCTCATGTGTGAATTCACATGTCCATCTGCAGTTAAAAAGTTCAAATAGCAACTCTCAGTGACGTGCCAAAATTCACAACATCACATTTTTAGGGAAGAGTTTTTCTGTTTTACAATTAATTTAAGCAGTTAAAATGAATTTCAAGTCCATTCAATCATTTAATTTATTGTTGTCTTCTTATGAGAAGTTGTTACTTTTCATGAATTGTCTTCCTCTCACTATTTACCTGCTTTATTCCTTCTCATGATTTCTATAAGGCGCGTTTGAATGAAGCCATCCATTTAAAGCAGTGGTTGTCAAACTGTGGGGTGGGCCTTACTGGTGGGGCACAGAGCCACTCACAGTAAGGTGAGGATGACTAGAGGATAAAAATATGGAATGAACTGTGTATTGCTAAAATTCAACTTGGATAGTATTCTATTCTTAATGACTGATGAAAACTGTGGGGCATGAACCACAGACAGCATAAAAGATAAACATAGATAACTCAACATCATCCATTCATTTCTGAAGCCCTGTTTTGAACCATCAAGAATCGTGTTTTCATTGTTTCCATCTTAGTTTAAAAAAGGAGGGGGCAGTTTGGACTGTGAAACTGCCATTGGCTAATGACTTGTCAATCAAAATTCTCCAGCCAAAGACTGTACCGGGGATAATCCTCAGTTTTCAAACATTGTATGGCCAAGACTAACAAAACAGACTTAATGTTTAATTCAATATGACAGGAAATGAGTGACTGAGTCCACAAACTAAAAGCTGTTTTCCCATCAACTTGTACAGGACCAGAAGCTCATTTTGCAACCACAGTTATCGCCACCTGGCAGCCTTCAGATAGACTGCAGGTTCAACGCACTTCCACATTTGGCTTCATTTTCTGACCCAAGCTACACCCATGTTTTAAAGTATCTATGGCATTAACTCTTTTTGACTTCTGAAGTCAGGCATGCCAGAAAACGTCTGGGAACCAAACAAGTGTTTCGAAATAAATAGCGGCATTATTGCAAAGCGATTCCATGGTGCAGTGGTTAACACAAGTGCACTACACATGAAAGATCCCCTGGTCTAAGAGAGGGAGGAGAAACTACACCAGCCAGGTTGTGCCTGGTGTAAAATCTATGCCAAATCATACGTGCATCCATCCGCTGTGGCAACCCCTTGGGAAATAAGGGAGTAGCAGAAAGTACTTCGTGCAATAAACCTGTCTTAATGGCCATATGAAAAACTAATTTTACAGATATATACAATTGCATTAACATCCTAATGACTTTGCAACGGTCTCACTAACAAGAAGTATATATTTACTTCTGAATTTGTTGCAATTACAGCTCAGGAGGCAGAGCGAGTCATCTATCAATCATTAACACTGTGGTTCAAACTCTAGCCCAGGTGTTGAAGTGTCCTTTGCCAAGATACTGAACCCCAATTAGCTCCCGATGCACCCTTGGTAGAGCGAGTGTGCATTTGATATATAAAAAGCACTTAGAGTTCAAAGAATAAAGTGCTGCATAAATGAATTTGGCTTGTAGTAATAATGAACGTTAATACTTAACTTTTGACTTCAGCAGACATTCCAAGTAAACACAAGCTTATTACGCACTTACAGATGGATCTACTCAAAGCCAGACATATGCTTACAGTGGGTCAAGCATTGACGAGACTTTACAGCCACACAAAGGCCCAATAAATACATAAGCAAACAGGACCTCAAACACAGACTCCTAGCTTCTCTGTCCAAGTTAAAAATCAACATTGATAGTGTGGACAAACTAATATACTGTATCTCGTTTACACTGCACATTGGTTACAATAACTAGACCTATACACAGTCACACACACACACAGAAACACACAGTGCTCCTCACTGCAGTCATCAGCAGAGTGTAGACTGTCAGAACAAGGCTGGCCATGATCCAGACACCCCACTGCTGTCTATGTCCACACACACACACACACACACACTCAGCTGTCTAGAGATTCACTTAAGATACACTGTAACGATCCTCTTGAAAGTCTGAGTAACCCACCCAAGAGCAACACTGGTGGAGCATATGACCTAAAAACTTCTATGCCAGGAGAATGACTACAAGTTACTGACCCCAATGACTGGTCAACCCAAACAGACAAAGAATAGGTCTCTCTCTGACTGTGTCTCTTTACACATACATTGTGCACTGGTGGTTTATTGCCCAAGCTCTGGTCTTTGGTTCCTATTAATGTGTTAACATAGTCGTAATTATTCATTGCTGAAGGCTTTCGGCCTCTGCATGTACCTCCATGAGCATGTATGCTTTTGCATGCATGATTACATCTTAACAGTGATACCCTCATCTCACCCCAGACAGGCATTGCAGTGCAATAAAAATGAGGAAGGTGCAGTGGATAAGCAAAGAGAGTTACACACATGAGGGTAATAGTCCACTGGCATTATTCTGGTAGCAGGCAGTCACTCAGCGTATTAGGCTGAGGAAGGCAGGTGTATGGAGAAAGCAAAAGGATTATGAATGAAGTCTTGGTGTAGAGAAAGCGAGAAAAATATGAGAGGGAAACTGTGACTTATACTGGGGTCCCAGCAAATCTAGATGCTATACCCAACAAAGCAGACTGTTACCTTAAAGATAAAATATCAGTAGACCTATCTGTTAAGTATATTTTACAATATAATAGTTTTATTCCACTTTCTTGGTCTCAGTAGACCGGTACATAACACAAGCATCACAGCATGCGTTCCAGTTTTTGATCAAACACAATGAAGTGTGCAACACATGCTGGCTGTCCACTCGGGGAAATTTACGAGCCCCTGGAGCCGCCTGCTACAGCAGCAGCAAAACTGTTATGACAGACAGAGTCTGAGTAACACAACATGCATGGCAGTGGGCCGCTTTGGGAGAGGAATATGTTGGAGATGATGGCCTAATGCGATGTCGCCGACCCTCTAATGAGCTGTCAAATGGGAGATTAAAGGGTAGACTACGGCTGGGTGGGAGCGTTTTTACACTGCTGACAGCCTGTTTGTCCGGCTAGCCAACCACACCCCACGGCGATAGGCGAGAAGCTGCTGCTGCTGTTGCTGCAGCATCCTCCGGCCACGGAGGACGGCTGTCTTTGCAGGGCTGCACACTCTCGTGTTGATATTTTTTCCGCAAACACGGCCACGGTGCGCTTGTGGTGGAGTGACCACAAACTAATCTGGTGTGAATATTTCACCAGAGGCCTCTCTTGTTCCGGGAAGATAATGTAACAGCGCTAATGACAAGGAGGAGGACAGCAAAAACAGTTGAATGTTAATCACTCGTTATCATCGGGGTTCATGCTTCCTCTTAGGCTGGCTAGCTGGCAGAGTCGGGCAGAGAGATTGTCATATGGGTTTAGCAATCAACCACAAACACAATATTCACATCCCTCTACGGGTCCATAAGGGGCTTGGCAGTTACTGTCGAGAGCCTAAACTCACATCGAAAGCCAGAAATGATGAAGTCCGACCAATGCCTCTCTGTCCGTGGTTGCACGGTTAGCGGATGTGTCACAGCAGCTAACCGCCTGTCAGTCAACAAATCACATGTTAGAAGTTCTCCAGCTTCGCAAGCCGAACAAACTCACCTGAAATAGGAGGTCACCGGTGGTCACAAGTGGCCCGAGGCTGAAACGTCGCCTCCTAATCTGCCTCACATGCAGGAAGGGAGGCTGGGCTTTTCTCGCTGTGGAGCGCTGAATGAACTCACCTCATCCGCTTCAACACGCCGGGTTCCGCTCACTGCCAACGGCCGACCTTTTACAACTTTACTCCCGGGATATCAGACATTTTATAGCGGTTACCGCGAAGACTGAAGATTGCTAATAATATTACCCTCCAGCTTACACACGCATCAGCTCCAGCCTTCTCCTCCTCTCGCGCTGCACGTTGACATTTCCCTCCACGCCCTCACACACACATACACACGCGCGCGCATACACACACACACACACACACAACCAAGTTGGAGCGCGCCCGCTACGTCATACGCTCCTGTACATTTCATCCACATGAGTGAATAAATAAATAAATAAATGAAACGGTTCCAATGTCCGTGTCTACGTAAACGTGGGGGGGAAGCCGGGTGGGCGTCGCCTGTAGCGTGATAGTAGCGCGACACCTGACTGCGTGTTCAAGAATGACACCGCGCGCGGTGAATGCGTGGACATTTACGTTCACACGCAGCCGGTTTAGGGGCAGACGTACAACCGCAAAGTGTGTGCGAGCAAACTGTCCTGTACAAACTGGATTTACTTTGTCATTATAGGGCAGTTATAATTGCTGTGCTTCAACCCTGGGCACTCAAATACAATACAAACACGAGTGTTTACCAAACAATTTCTTTATTTACAATTGCAATATATCCTACTGCACCAAGCCCCTATTTTTTAGAACCGGTTTTTAAAAGTGTCCTCTCAAGAAAAATATCTGTTCCCTATCACTCCCAAATAATATTCCATGTTTTTTGACGCTATTCCCTCTGGAATCACAATAATTTAAATGCCTTTATGCTCCAAGAAAGAACAATAGGATCATTTCTGCACTCTTTCGACAGGATGCAGTTCGTGACAACTGCTGCCAAACATCCATAAGGTCAGTGACTCTATGAGCCCACACTTATCACAATCAGCTCATGAATGGCAACGCTTAATCTTTGATTTCAAATGCTTATTTCACACTTCTTGAAAGTATATTAGTTACTGTGAATGCTTACAAAGCATTCACAGTATTGTTATTGTCAACTTTATTATTATTATTATTAGTAGTAGTAGTAGTAGTAGTAGAAGTATTATATATTATTCTTCCGTACGTTTTTTGACCGCTTGAAACTCCAGCTACGTTTATGCTACAGAAACCGTTCTGGTATCAAAACATTCAGCTTCTTCAGGACATTACTGCAATTACTTTTCTGGTTCATACCTTTTATGGTTTTTGAAATATTTCGCTTTTTATGAATTTTTTTGCCCCATTCAAAATGAATGAGGAAAAGATCTAAGGGCGTAGGGGCATTCTAATTGATATTTTAAAGCCAGGGCTTTGAAGTGGACTAAAATAGAGGAGTAAGACATTTATGGTTTTAGAGAGCAACAATGGGGAGGTCAAGCAACAGGTCACGAGCTGGCTGCAAGCATTCACAGTAACATTTTCTGCGGGAAATGCATTTTCTAGTTCTATTTGCAGTGCACACATCAGCCACTAAGCCGGTCTGATCAGCCTGCATTAAAGTTCCCCTTTGCTCTCTGTTAGGTAAGATTTTGGTCAGTTTGAAATAGTTTGAGGAGTTAGTGTGTTACTTCATTATCCTGTGTTGCCATTACAACTTGAGTTCACTCCTCTTTATTTGACCTCTCTGCTAATGGCCCTAATATTTGACTTTTGTAAAAATGTTTTATTATTAATATTATTATTTTAAACCCCTTTGTTTCATAATCAGTCCCTCACAGTCACTAAACTTTCTAGCTTGATACTGATATCATTTCCAAAATCCTTAATTCAGAATACAAATTAATGACTAAGTCTAATTTAATTTGTTAACATTTTTCTGATGAAGTAAGATTAGTTTTCCATTATTTTTGATGATTTGTCTACTGTTTTAATGAAAATACAGACATGGACAGTGATGCAATTTTTCATATTTTGCACAATTTTCCTAACACCAAGGTTTGAAATGAAGTAATCACGATGTGCTTTAACCTTTAAATAGAGAGCCTTAACAAAAGTTACTTTAACTGCCAGCACTGCCATTTTTTATACTGTCTCCATTTCACAGGCTCAAAAGCAATCGGACAATTTTTGTAACAAAGGGTGGCCTGTTTCCTTATTTCTTGCCAAATTATGGAGATATTAACAGCTCTAGAGGTGGTTACAAGTGTTGATTTTGAAAGTGGTTGTTAGTATTGGGGACGTTCATGGAGGTGTGGATGCACTGGGGGAAAAGCTATATTACAGGTTATTTGTATGTTTTTAAAAAGGAATAATGCTCTGTTGAGCTCAGCAAAACCCCAAAATCCAACTAAAATTGATGACAGCCTCATGGTTGTGGAATTATGAAATTATAATAGTCCACACTTCAATCACTTCTAGACTTATGGGCATGATTATAACTGTATTCAAATTTTCTATTACACAGCCCAAACATTTGCACTTAACACTACACAGACTCATAACACTCATTTCTTCAGTGTATGATCATGACAGCAGGGCTTTATTGGCAGTTGATACAGTGTCTAAAATGTAAACGATTAATTCAGAACATGATTTTTCAATGAATAGTTTGTATTTGGTGCATGAGTTTGTGTTCTGCATTGTGTTCTCCACGCACTGTAATGCAATGATTTAAATAGCAGATTTCTGGTATTGTGAAGGTGATAAACTGGAAGGATTATGAAGAGCTTTCAACATAGGTCTGTGTGTGTGTGTGTGTGTGTGTGTCTGGTATTTTCCACTGATACTTACTTTTAAGAGACTCATTATCCATACTGTCATATTACATTGACATATTGCATTATTATATTGTCTTTAAAAGGCCAAAGTTGAGTATCACTTTTCTTCTTATGTGTTTCCAATTTATTGGTAAGTTTTTAGTTTCTTACTTTTTAATATACCATTTCTGATTAATTTGAATTCCTATAAGTAATTTCCTTATTTGACCTTATTTTCCCCCAAATACTTCCAGATTTAAAGGTTTTATTAGCACTCCTGTATCTTTTTGCGTGCTTTTTTTGTATATTAATAACATACATTTGATGGTGATGATAACTGCAAACATGTTTTAGTTAAAATCTACTCTGCTTCTTGCCATCCGTCATTCTAAAATGGTATATAGTATTAAAAATAAAATAGTATTTTTATCATATAACCTCATTGCTTATCTGTCTATATCCTCCTCAGATACCATGAGGCTCTAAATTAAGTTTGTATACGGGTGTTTGTATATTTTTTAATCTAGGACAATATGACTCGTCAAATCACAAAAGTAGGTGAAATACTCTGATAATATGACAGTGGTGTGAGTGTGACCCAGTTTTTAGAGAGTGCATTACTCACGCACAGCTGCCTGTCTCTGCCTCGCCACACTGTGCCTGTCTGTCTGCCATTCACCAGCAGCGCCACATACATACATACTTACAGCTTTCTGTGGCGGCAACATATGCAGCCCATTATTTCAAGGCACAGGAAGTGAAAGAGGCAAAACACACAGTCTGTGAGGAGTTTTAATTGTGTAGATTATTCTTTCCCTTTGTGGTCACCCATTGAGCGCCGTCACGGATCATTTTAGAGTGAGATAGCACAAGGCAAGCAAAGATGGTGAGTTTAGGGTTTGGGGCTGCACTCCTGTCACGCTCCTGCTCAAGCCAGCAGACACACAGATGGAGTGATTACCTAAAAAAATATATATATATACTGTTGATCCAGGCAGAGAGAAATGAGGGTAGGGACATTGTGTTTGGTTTTATTTTGGTCAAGCATTGACTCAGGATGCAAATGTGTTTGCGAGATCAGTAACGATTGTTTCTGTGAATTGATTTGCCCGAAGTACATTTTTTTAGACAACACTTTTTTTTTTCTCTCTGTTTTTGTACCGTAGCCCCTCTGAAAGAACCACAGGAGTGCAGGTCACAGAAACAGGATAAAGGAAACACTCTAACCTTGTGATTAGGTCATATGGTTTCTCATACTCAGATTAAAATTAAACAGTTTGAGGTGTTATTATATTCAGGTGATATAACTAGTGATAATTCAAATGTTAAAGTGATGGTAGATAATGGTTAAAAACACACTGTAAGCTGGCCTTATGCCTGGACTAGAAAATATACAAGAATCTTTTGCAGGTTTCCTCAAGGTTTCCACTAAACTTGTTAAATGTTAAACCTATTAAATCAGCTTATTTACATTTAAACGGTAAAGTGAGGACTCACTGTTTTTTATTAACTTAACATAATCACCTTAGGTTTTCAGCATATCCCTGAGAGCTGTCCATAATAAGCTTAACATATTCATGACTGTGTACACATTAAACTTTTAGAGATGCCCCTTGTTATTCAGAGGAGACCCAAGAACAGAAGACAAATATATGGAGCTACTCAGCTGTTTATTCAGGACCCCCCCCCATACACACACACACACAAATGAATACCAAAACATTCACCTTTTAGTCCATTTCTGCGGTCATCCGCTAAACTGACCTATTTTATACAATGTAAAATCAAGTCTCCAGTGCTCATGGTGACGTAACACTTTCATATGAAGGTAATTAGGATTCCCAGGCATGACTCACTGCTGTTAGTCACAAAAAATCAGAGCCTGATGTTCCATGTCTATTTCCAAAACCTTTATTCAGAATATGAAAGAATGACTTCATTGGTCTTTAAGGTTTTTTTGACATGTTAAAGCAATTTCAAAGAAAGTAAAGGACACTTTTCTCTATTTTAACCATCTAGGCAAAATATGATATGTTCGATGGAAAAGCTGCTTTCAATAGCACTCAGATGTTCCATTATGGCCAAGCATTTAAGGGATCTGCAAATAGTTTTATTTAGCCACATTACAGGGTGTGTGAGTCAGCCACAACAGTTATTGTGTGGTATTAGCATTGTTTTGGGGTAGCAGAAAGTTTAAACAACGCACTGCATAATTTTTACTTTTGCAAACTGAACTTCTGGTATTAAGATAAAAGTCTTAATTTGGAGCTTGTAACTATGCTATGCATTGTGGATTACAACATCTAAAACTCACATTAACGTCTGCACAAGAAATGTTGCATTTTCATCTATTAAGAAAAGTACATAAACACAAGATGAATACCCAACACCTAAACAATTACAACTAAAGCGTGTTTCCATGCAATTATTTCTGCTGTCACTGTATTAGTGTTATTTTCCTACACCCATGTTTCTCTCAAGGCTCAAAACAGCCTGATCAATATCCCCCATTTAGAAAGTGTGTCAGAATTTCCACTGATTTAAGCCCATTGAGAGTTTATAGAGCTATATTAAAACAAATTGTTCATGATCTGTCCTCAATGTGAAGCTGATTGTAGGACGACATGCTGCCTGTCTGTCGTGTTCTCTGATTATTTTTTTTTAATGTTACGTAAAGAGTACATGTTTTTTTTTAAAAATGTACCATAGGTCTTGAATTTGAACAAAGTATCAGCTGGATACAGTATACCCATCACAACAGCCCATTTCTCTACAGAGTAAAACTTCAAAGGTCAAAACAATGACTGGGCTGCATTTGAGTTAGAAATACTCATCTTCACTGCACTCAGTGTCCATTCACATGTAACCCTTCTGGTTGCTATGGTTACTGACCATACCTCATCTCACCCTCCTCCTCCTCCTCAGATCTCACTTCCTGTAAGAGTCATTGGGTTTACAGGGGGAGTCCGTGGGTGAGGCCTCTATTTTATATACAGGGACCTGTTACCTAGACACAGAGGAGGCAATATGAGTGCATCCTGGACTAAATATCTCAGTGCTATGCTGTGTCATGTAATCGTTTCTAATCACTGCAGCTGCACGAGAAGGAGCACCAGACAGAAAACATGCTTGTAAGCCTCCATTGTTTAAGTCTGGAGTCATTACTTCCTGGAGGGTATACAGAGAGAGAGAGAGAGAGAGCGAAAAGAAGCAGACTGGAGCGGACGAGAGCAGCCTGTTTTCATGTTCAATTACCTAAGTAATCACCGCATTTTAAAAACCCACAAGTGTTGACTGTGACCGTCTCAGACAGGGGCAGCGTGGTCCTGACAAATCTGCAAAGGGATTTGCATAATCAAAAGATCTGGACTCATAGCAAACTGATTACTACAAATAACTGATTTGCTTAATTTAGAAAAGGCTCGTGTGTGAGTGCATGTGCATCTAAACCCATTTAAAAGACAGACTTCCTAATACGCAGATTGCAGGTGTGCATGTGAGAGACCAAAAGCACTATAATGGTCCAGCTTATCCTCTCAACTGGATTGTGTTAATCTACTAATCGAGAACCATTTACATAACTGCTTTAGTGCAACTGCAGTTAAGCAATTACTGCCCCGATTTCCTTCTTTTCCCACAGTGCGCTTTCTACTCTTGAACTTTCTACACTTGAACTTTAATCTCATCTATCTTTCCCCCACAGGCCCCGAGGCCTTTAAAGTCTTTCAATTGTCTGCACTCCTTCCTTTATTTACTAAGTGCTCTTCTTCTGAACACAATATGAACTTTAATGTTTTCCTTTCCTTCTCTGTTACTGAGAATCATTGCAAATTTTATAGTTTGGCCTAATCAACATGTTATTTTCAAAGAATAAAACCTGCAATGTACGTGTAATGTAATTCAATTCATATATTTAGTGGCACACTTTCACAGTTTTTATCTGTTGTATTTCTTTATAAATAGCTCTAAATTGTCTGTACTCTATGTGTAGATAGAGGTTAGATCATCTGATTACAAATACTTGTGGGACAAAGACCCAAAAATAAACCTGATTGCTTAATTATTAGGCATAAGCACCTTAAACGTTTTTTTTTCCATAGTAAGTCTGACTTAAAAATGTCTCATTATTGCATCTTTCCCTCAATGTATTTTTCATAATAGGGATTCATAATAAATACAGGCTGCAGAATTATAGTTTATCTATATGAGCAAATAAAAAGGGATATTATAATAATAGTAGTCAGAGTAAGTTCTGAGAAACAAATAAAAACCACATATAAAAACCAAAACATTTAGTAATTACTTAATTGCCTTTAGTTTAGTTGTGTACTGCCATCTGTCGGTACAAATTCAATATTGCGTTGTTACGTGCAAAAAAAAATAAACAACATATCGAAAATGATTAATAAAACAAATGTGATTATTTAAGGATCCTCAACCTCTAAATTTTAACTTATTTTAAGGCGTAGTCCGTTAAAATTCGCGTTTTCCCCTGTGCTCATGAGAAATAAATTCTAACGAGTGTCCCCGAGATTAGGTTTTCGACATTCGATTACACTTGACTTTATAAAGCGATTTGGACTTCCTGCCACCGCAGCCAATCAAATCCTAATGGATTTAATGAATTTTCAGTGATCTCCAATAAAATTTCGCAGAATGGATAAATGGGCGTGGACGTGGAGTGGAGCAGCTGGCAGACTTTCCGGTGAATCGTGTGTTGTGTTTGGAGTTTGATCACAGAGACGAGAGGTTAGGCGGACTTCACAGAGGGAAGGATGAGTTGGGACTCTGAATAGCGAACAAACTGAGATATTCCCAGAAGTAGTTTAGGGCTTCATTAAAACTGGTGTTGTCACGGGAAAGGTAAGCTGACAGCAGACGTGTTTAATGTCAGCGCTTGTTAGCCTTAGCTACTGAAGCGCCGGTTTTTTCAACTAATCTGCTACATTCATGCTGCTGCCTTTTTAATTTTAGCTACACATAGACTGTAGCGCTGTACACTTTGCATTGTGTTGTATTTGCGCCAAACTTTATTATGAATGCTAAATTTAGTTGGGAAGTCCCCAGTACCGGTTATGTTATTGTCATTGGAGCCCAGTCCTGCTTATCCAAGAAGGGCATCAGAACACTTCATTTGCTGCCATTGCACTTTAAGGATGTCACCTTCTCAATATAGCTGCCCAGGGCTCGGTTGATAATATCTAAAATAGACTGTATACCACGTGAGGGGCTTGTTAGCACTCATCTGAGCAAAATTAAATTAAAGCTCAGTATAGATTGATTATAGGGTTATTTAGCCTCAGTCAGTAAAGGGAAGCGAGCTTTCTGGTGTATTAGACTGATTTTGTAATTGTATTGTATTTGAAAAATCTGCCCGAGTCTGAGCTACGTGGTTGAGATCTGTTGGTTTCATTTGTAGGATAGACTTCCATCCACGACCAATACTTCCCATCCACGTTGACCAAGCAAGTGCTTGAATAAGTGGTATACATGTATTGCCCACTTTGCTGACTGCACTCCACTATCAGAAAACACAGGACAATCCCAGAAGATCTATACAATATTTGGTTAACATTGTTGCTGATTGTTGTATAATTGTAGTAACTATTTGTGATGTTCTGCCCTAG
Organism: Andinoacara biseriatus; assembly: GCA_015108635.1. NCBI lineage: Eukaryota > Metazoa > Chordata > Actinopteri > Cichliformes > Cichlidae > Andinoacara > Andinoacara biseriatus. The sequence continues at coordinate 14,206 of VUQJ01016440.1, read as the reverse complement.
CGGAGTCTATCCCAGCTATCATAGAACCAAAGGCAGGGTACACCCTAGACAGGTCGCCGGGACTAACACAGAGAGACAGACAACCATTCATGCTCCTATTCATGTCTACAACCAATTTAGAATCACCAGTTAACCTAACCCCATGTATGTCTTTGAACTCTGGGAGGAAGCTGGAGTACCCAGAGAGAACCAACACAGACATGGGGAGATCATGCAAACTCAACATAGAAAGACCCCAGATTGGATTTGAACTGTGGGCTTCTTGCTGTGAGGCAACAGTGCCGCCTTCCTAGTATAACGTGATTTATTTTATTATTTACATGAGGTTTTTACATATTATTTACATGGGTTTCAAAAGCTCTACTGCCATGAGTCTCACTCCTCTGTTTTGCAAAGTGCTGTCAGAAAATCATGTCAACACTGATGAGAGGAATTGATAAACTAAGAATCGCATCAAGAATTCATCATAAATATTTTGTGTCTGTGTGTTTTTGATACTCAAAAGATCACAAAACTACATTTTTATGTAACTGCATTGTAGTTTTGGAGAAAGCTCAAACTTCACTTATTGGTGTATGTAACGATGAGGGAACATGAGCTTTCAAAACACCTGTTACTCTGCAACAGGTGCGCTCTGTTAGCTGCTTCTCTTTGAACATGTTCTTCATACAATGCATACACTGTAAAGTGTTGTGTTCACAATATCCCAGAAATCACTGGGATTGTGCTTGCACACTGAAACATTCCTAATTGAGATTTCTTTTTGGTATCATTTCAGCCATGGATCCTTCACTAACTGCCAGCTCATCTGCTTCCAAACTGGATCCTTCTTCTCCCACCACCCTAAGGCCTGGGCCTCCCTCTATCAGCTCATCTGTTACTTCAACTACAACACAATCAAAATGGCCTAATCCTAAACTTTCAATGCCAACACCACCAACCACACCAACATCTTCTCCCTCCACTGCCTCCCCTCAGACTTCTCCAAGTCTTCATTCCTGCTCTTCCTCCCTTTCCACACCGACAGCTTCGCCTGTCCGGCAGCCAGTCAGTAGCCTCTCCCAGGGGGGCAGATCTCAGCTCAACGCAGCATCTACAGGGACTCCCATGACTGGATCCTCAGCTGCTGGAGCCACTGCTACAGTTCCACAGACTCCTCCCACACCTGAGCCAGGTGAGATTCATACCCTGACCTTCAACCTTGACTTTGCTCTTCCTCGGCAATCACTGCAGGCAACACTCCCAGGTTACTGTGTGTGCACTGCACTGTTTCTATGACCACAGACATTTACCTCAAAATGTAAAGCAGCCTCTCCCTTTTTGCTGACCTGAGGAGAAAAGCCAGTCTCATGTTTATTTCCCCACAGACGCTTTGAACACAGTATGTAGGTAGGACTTCTCCTGGCTGCAGGGAATAACACATTGTAATTTGTTTAATGCCTCTGCAATAATTTTTCGATACTTAAATATGTAGCTTATCTTGTATAGTGTCAAATTTATCACCTGAGTAATTTAATTTAGGACCACAGTTTTCCATTACAGCTGATCTAAACTAAACACACGTTCTAGTTTCTCTAGCTGTCTAAAATAATATATTTTTAATAAAGTACTGAATGTACTGAAAGTAAAACTGGGAGAGGGATTGCACCACTGTGTAAGTATGTGTACGTCAGGAGAGCGACCAGCTGCTGTTTGCTGTGTGCTGAATAAACAGTTATTTTAGGGCTCAGACAGATAGTTAAAGTGTGAACAGTAGATCAGGAGCACCACTGTAAGTTACTGGATCCCTTCACATTCTCTTCTGCTTCTTGACACGTAGACACAAATGAATGACACCTTGACTCACTAGTATCACTTATGGCCTGCATGAGCATTGTGAATTTTGGAAAAGTGTTTCCAAATTTGTTGCCACTTGTATCTTTTTCCTGCCATTTGTTTTAAACAGAACAAACATGACCCTTTACTTTATTGGATATAGACACAGTTTCAGTGTGAGGTCCAGTTCCTTTGGAGAACTGGGATTTAAGAGTAGCAGAAATCATCAGCTAAAGGAAGATGACCATTAAACCAAGAGGGCTGAGTGGTATCAGGTGAAGGCCAAAGCTGTTTCTGGATGGATCTGACTCATGCTCATGCTCTGGGATCACGCTTGATACAGATTGCCACACTGAACTGGTGTCATATTTCTGTTTGTTAGGAACATGTGCAGTCTTTTAAAACCAATATGGAACAATAAGGAGTAGTTACTCCTAATATAATACCCAATATATTGCATAGCTGCTCATTTTTAAAGTGGACCTGATTTCAAGCTCTGTATGTTTTTTCTCGACCTCTACTAGGGTAGCTCTGCATGAATTACAAATAATCGATATGTCTTATACAACTTCATTGAGCCACTGTCTGGAACAAACTGTTTTAACTTCCCTTCACAGCCACAATCTTATGATTCGCTGCTGCTCTTTAACAGAAGGTTTCAGCAGCACCATGTGTGGGGAGCTGTGCTCCCTTTTCTTTCTTTTCTGAACTGAGTGGTTTCTGTTGTATTTCAGGCCTGCTTTCAGAGCAAAATGACTGGATGTGTATATCAGAGGTTAATGAGGGTGATCTCTGCCTATACAGCCTACTAGGGCTACCCTTGGGAAAAGCTGGAATTTATTTTAATGGTTGTAAAACGACCTCTTTACTGATATGTATTGAGGTGTCAAAACCCATCATTAAGGGTAGAGGGGAGGTCATCAAATGTTGTCTTTATGGGGCAAAAAGTTTTGGCTCACAGGAATTACTTTTACATACTCTGACCTCATTATTTAAATGTTTGGCTATGTTTAATATGAGCATCTACCACTGTAACCGTGATCAAGCATAACATTATACCCACCTGCGTAATATTGTGTCGGTCCCCCGTTTGCTGTAAAAAATAGCCCTGGCCTGTTGAAGCGTGGACTCCACTAGATCACTGAAGGTGTGCTGTGGATCTGGCACCAAGACGTTGGCAACAGATCCTGTAAGTCCTGTAAGTTGCAAGGTGGAGTCTCCATGGATCAGACTTGTTTGTCCAGCACATCCCGCACAATTTGGAGTCCAAATCAACACCTCAAACTTGTTGTTGTGCGCTTCAAATCATTCCTAAACCATTTTTGCTTTTGTGGTCGAGTGCACTATCCTGATTAAGGGACCATAGCCATCATGGAATAGCGTTTCCATGAAAGGCTGTGAATGTTGTGCAACAATGTTTAGTTAGGTGGTACGTGTCAAAGTAACAGCCGCGTGGATGGCAGGACCCATGGTTTCCCAGCAGAACATTGCCCAAACCATCACACTCCCTCTGCTGGTTTCTTCCCATAGTCCACCCTGGTGCCAGGTGTTCCCCAGGTCAGCAACACACAGCAGCATTACCTTTGTTGACAATTTGAGCTACAGCATCATAACAATTCCATTTTAAGCTGTTATTAAGAAAAAAGTAATTTGCTCTGGACACAGGCCAGACTTATTGACAGTTCAGAGAATACAAGAGTTACCCCTCGTAGGCATCTATGGGGGAAAGAGCCATATAATCCACTCTGTGGATTTTGTGAATTTATTTTCTGTTTCAGAAGAGCCAGAGGAGGAGGTCAGTTTTGAGGATTTGGAGGAGAGGGCAAAGTCAGGTGATGCCAAAGCACAGACTAAGGTCAGTGGCAATGAATATACTGCAAACACTGTTAAACTTAGTCGCCATATGGTGATGACAGCGCACAGTCAGTAATTATAATTTTTATTTTAGAGTGACATGTTGGTAGGAAGGACATGTTGCCAAGTCACAATAATGCTTGTGTTGCAAGTCTAACAGTCTGTGTCTGTCCAGATGGGCCGCTACTTCCTGGCACTGGCAGAAGAGAGCGATGAAGAACTAAACAACTGCACAGCGGTCACTTGGCTGGTCCAGGCTGCTAAACAGGGTCGCAAGGATGCGGTCAGACTGCTGCAGCAGTGTTTAGCCTCAAGGAAAGGTATGACTGCCACTCTGTGTACAGCTTTTAATGTGATGGAATCGGTGTCAAAATGTACTATGATTAAGCTACTGTTCATCTGCACATTTGTCCTGCTTTATTCTTTAGGCATCACATTGGAGAACTTTGAAGAGGTGAAGAAGTTGTGTACAGAGACGCGTTTTGAGAGAGGTGTTAGGAAGGCTGCTCTGCTCATGTATTGGAAGTTGAACCCTGAGAAGAAGAAGTCAGTGGCCGTTTCTGAGATGCTCGAGAATGTTGAACATGTTCACACAGAGCCGGGTATGAGAATAATATTGTATTTCAGACTTTAATACACTCAAATCATTTACATATTGAGGGCATTTTTTAATTGTCTCATACTTTCTGTCCTCCATCTGCAGACAAACCATCTCCTGGTCCACTAAACTTCTCTGCTAAGAAACAGAGGAGAGTCCTGGAGACTATGGTCACCAGCGAGGGTATGTGTGATCTGAAATGTTTCCCAAAGACTAAGCTGTCCCACAGAGGTGCCAGAGTAAAATAAAAGTAATGTTTCTCCTGTATTTCTTTGCAGCCAGCTCCCACGTGGGTCTTGATGACTTTGTTGAGATGACTAAGAAGTATGCGCGGGGTATTCCACCCTCATCAGTCATGGCTGCTGCAGGAGGGGACGATGAAGATGACGATGTAGTTGTGAAAAATCCAGATGAACTGCCCCTGCATCAAAAGGTGGGTTACTGGTCTGCTTTTATCCTCTTCTTTTGACACTTGGCTTGTCTGAGTTTAGCAAATTTAATTTCCAAATCATTTTCCTTTCTTTTATGTATTAATATTCAGTTAGAAGCTGTGTTAATACAAGTTATGTACTGATTCTGTCTTCCTTACTTGTCTCTCAGCTGCTGAAGTTTCCTCTTTATGCCCTTCTGGAGATAAAAGAGCACCTCATCGACTGGGCATCACGGGCAGGCATGCAGTGGCTCAGCGCCCTGATCCCCACCCACCACGTTAACGCACTCATATTCTTTTTTATTATCTCCAACCTGACAATTGAGTTCTTCATCTTCATCATCCCCCTGCTGGTTTTCTACCTCTCATTCTTTTCCATGATCATCTGCACACTGCGCGTATTTCAGGTTTGTGATAATGTACTCTGACTCCTTCTGTATTTTGTGATTTTATGTATTTATTTTTTACAGTATGAAACCTTTGTTAAATAAAATATTTCCTTCTACAGAATTCCAAAGCATGGGAAAATTTCCGGGCTCTGACAGACTTGCTTGCTCACTTTGAACCTAGTCTCGATCTGGAGCAGGCCGAGACAAACTTTGGATGGACACACTTGGAGCCTTATCTGTAAGTCCATCTCGCTCAGTTACCATTTTTAACAGTTTAACAATGTAAATTTTAGCTTCAGGTTGATTTTGTTTATTTTTAATGTTACTGTAAAGAAAAATTGAACTGCATCTGCAGCAGAATAAATACTTCCTTTCGTTTCTCAGGTACTTCCTGCTCTCGGTGGTCTTTGTGGTTTTCTCCTTCCCCGTAGCTGATAAATCCTGGATCCCCTGCTCAGAACTGGCTGCCATCGCTCTCTTCTTCACCATGACCGCCTTCCTCAGCCTTCATGCCTCTGCTCAGCTCTTCGCTCGTAAAGCCCTGATCACAGAGGTCCTCTCTGGAGCATGCTCCCTCACTCAATTCCTCCCTGACTCACTCTGGTTGCTCAGGATCTTAGGGAAGACATTCATCACAGTGCCACTTGGAGATATTGTGGCATTAAATCTGGGGATGCCATGTCTGCTGTATGGACACCTTGTCTATCTCCTCTTCCGTATGGCCCAGCTGAGAGGCTTTAAGGGCACCTATCTGTGCTTGGTGCCCTACTTGGTTTGCTTTACCTGGTGTGAGCTTTGTTTGGTGTTCCTTAATAATGCTACTGCAATAGGACTCATCCGCACATGTGTGGGCTACTTCCTGTTTCTGTTTGCCCTTCCTATACTTTCATTGGGTATGGCTGCAATGCTCATCATCCAGTTAGTCCAGTGGTTTCTCACCCTGGAGGTCACCAAGATGGTAGTCACCCTGACTGTTTGCTTTGTGCCGGTGGTGCTGAGGCTTTGGACTCGTTTCAGCCTCAACCCCGTCAAGGTGTTTCGGTCTTTGTCACGGAGCAGTGTTGTCAAGCTCATCCTGGTTTGGCTCAGTGCCGTGGTGCTTTTCTGCTGGATGTACGTCTACAGGTCTGAGGGCATGAAGGTGTACAACTCCACCCTGACGTGGCCTCAGTACAGCAACCTCTGCGGCCCTCTGGCCTGGAAAGAGTCCAACATGGCCCAAAGCCAGATTCTGTGCTCTCATCTTGAAGGACACCGTGTGACCTGGACAGGACGCTTCAAATATGTCCGTGTGACTGACATTGAGAATGGGCCACAGTCTGTTATCAACCTGCTGCCTGTATTTGTGGGGAACTGGATGCGGTGCTTGTACGGTGAGCCATATCCTCTATGTGATGACTTGAAGAATGCCACAGCTGAGCCCCAGCCTCTACCTGCCCCAGCTCCTCTTCCAGAAGATCCCCTCTGTAAACTCAAAAATCTGGCAAAGCATGAATGCCACGTCAAACGGTTTGACCGATACAAGTTTGAAGTTACAATGGGCATGCCACTCGAGAGGAAGACCAGGGATGGAACAATCATCGAGGATGAAGATGCGACTAAGGACATAGTCCTGCGGGCTAGTAATGAGTTCAAGTCTGTGCTTTTACACTTAAACACTGGCAGCCTGGTAGAGTTCAGTACCATACTGGAGGGGCGTTTAGGCTCTAAATGGCCTGTGTTTGAACTGAAAGCCATTCACTGCATGTCATGCGGTGATGCTCCCCTTCCCAGCCGCAGGCAGTACAAGATTGAACACGACTGGAGGCGCACGGCTCAGAATGCCCTGCAGTTTGGTTTTGAGTTCTTCTTCAACCCCTTCTTAACCGTACAGCTCGAACAGCACTCGGAGACAGAGGCTGAAACAGAGGTAGTGACACAGGAGGGGGGATAGACAAGATGCTTGAAAATAATACTGTTATCAGTAAAGAACACTAATGATTTTGCCCCACTGTTCTTAAAAGAACTGACAAGTGTCTTACTGTAGAAAAGTAGACAGAGCCTCAGATATGTGATCTCTCTACTGAGTGAGTATGTTTGCCTTCTTACGGCTTTTGAGCTAAAATGTGTGAGTACATGTAATGGAAAAACATATAACGCTAAAAGGCGAGAAGTGCACAATAAAGAGGTTTCAAAGTACATTACCACATGAGGAAAAACATCATGTACACCTCCCTTGCTGTGTTCAGTTTGTTATAAACATTTCGTCCAGTTTAAGCTGCATGGGAGCTAATAATTGTGGGTGTAGTAATGACATGATTTTCATTTGTTTCTGGATGCAAACACTATTTGCCGAATGTAACTTTTTCTGTATTTTGTGAGATTTTATGGTCAAAATCATCGGTGTTGACCTTCTGCGGTTGCCTTGTTGAGCTGCACTCACATTGTTGTGTAGCTACCATTGTTGAAGGAAAGGTTGTCATAAACGTTTGCTTTGCCGCAACACACAGATTATGTCCACACAGTTTTCAAGTGCCTTTTTAAAATATAGTTCAAATATTATTTGGGAGCAAATAAATTAAATTGTCTGTAAATTTTTACCCCTCAAAAGCTCTGCTGCATCAGAGCTTTTATTTATTACAGAACAGTTAACCAGGTTTGTCTGTGATTTCTTCGTGATCATGTATTTGGCTTCATCTCTGCTGTGCAGGGATTTAATATATTGAACATTTGTGGTTCCAGAGTGATGATGTGTTTTAGGCTAGAATGTCACTACTTTTTTCTGCACTGCATCATAAATATTTTGAAAAATCACTTGTGTGTTACAATTTTATTAAAAATCATTTATATTTTACTGATTTTTAGACAGTTTGAACAAGATCTTAGCCCTTCCTGTGCTCAGTTTAGATATTTCATGCAATATACACTCACTAGCCATTTATTATACCTTGCTAGTAGTTCTGGACCCTCCTTTGCCTTCAGAACTGTCTTAATAATTCATGGCACAGATTCAACAAGATGCTGAAAACATTCCTCAGAGATTTTTGTCCATATTGACATGATAACATCACACAGTTGCTGCAGATTTGTCTGCTGCACATCCATGATGCTAATCTCCCATTTCACCACCACCCAAAAGCGCTCTATTGGATTGAGAACTGCTGACTGTGGAAAGCAGTTTGAGATGATTTGTGACACTGTGTTATCCTGCTGGAAAAAGCCATCAGAAGATGGTTACACTGTGGTTATAAAGGGACACGCTGAGAAACAACTCTCAGGCTGTGGTATTAAAATGTTATTCAACTATTATTAAGGGGCCCAATGTGTGCCAAAAATGATTCCCCACACCATTAAACTCGCACTACAATTGTGAACCATTGATACAAGGCACGATGGATCTATGTTTTCATGTTGTTTACACCAAATTCTGACCGTACAATTCAAATGTTTCAGCAGAAATCAAGTCATCTGATCAGGCATCAACAAGGCATTTTCACCCACAGACCTGCTGCTCACTGGATCATTTCTCTTCTCAGAGCATTCTCTGTAAACCCCAGAGATGGCTGTGCAGGAAAATCCCAGCAGATCAGCAGATTCTGAACTACCAACAACTATCCCATGTTTAAAGTCACTTTAATCACCTTTCTTCCTCATCCTGATGCTCAGTTTGAACTTCAGCGTCTTGACTTGGCCGATTAGATGTTTTCATTATCAAGCAGTAGAAAAAGTGTATCTAATAAACAGGCCGGTGAGTGAATGTTTGAGATCACCTTTACAGTGTAAAAGACCTGTTGACATGTTAAAACAGGACACGAATAAATGTGAAAATTAACATTGGCAGTAGCCCATGTAGTGGCTCATATTACAACACTGCTTTATATGTAAAGCAAATGAAATGAGTAATTTTTTTAGCAGAACACGAAGGAAATTCTGGATATTTGTGAAGCATAAACATCAGTAATTTTGAAATTATGACTAAATGTATATCATTCAAATTAAGTGTGAGTAAAGCATAAAGATGATGGTGTTTTCTTTAATTAAGAAACTCAGTTTGGGCAGCCAGAAGAAAAATGATAACTAGACAGAAAAATTGTGCACAATTATGGGGTTCATATGCTTGGTAATGATTTCAGTTAAATTCATTCATTATTAAATTCCCTACCAATATTACCAATTAAAATTTAACAGCCTC
>VUQJ01016439.1:6614-17700 GCA_015108635.1 Andinoacara biseriatus | reverse complement strand
CTTTTTCAGCGTTTTTCTTTTTGGATAGATTACTGGCCAACTCTGACCTCACCTCAGCTCACAGTATGAAAACAGACACAGAGCGGGGAAATAACATCTGGATGCCAGTCATTAAAGAGTAACTCATTCCATTTCATATGCACTATAATGCACTTCTTATCTCTTCTCCTTCCTGTTGAGTGAAGTATACAATAAAAACCCAGATAGATTAACGGTCAGGTTTACAGGAGCACAGTACAGAAGGGCACTTACCCTAAATAGTCCTCTTAAATCTTGCATGCCTCACTGAAGTTTTGAGCCAGAGGAACTGGAGCCACTGTGCTGTCTGTGTCTGGAACACAGAGAAAAACAGATTATGTGCTTTAAAATATACTGAATTGGACTTCTAATATCTCCTGATATTAAAAGTTTCCAGTGGTGAAAAAAAGCTTTTAGTGAACTACTCGACTCTGCTGAGGAACTTTGCAGAAAAGGCATTTCTCTTTTGACGTACATTAGCCTCCTACTTTGTTACATTTTATCAGGAAGATGTTCTAATTTTGACTGTACTGCAACCGCTATTTATTCATCTCCTTTTTAGAACACACATTCCTTTTATTGGGTACACCTTGCTAGTACCAGGTTGTGCCTTGTCCTTCAGAACTGCCCTGGTGCTGGAAACATTCCTCAGAGACTTTGGTCCATATTGATATGATCACATGCCGCATCACACAGTTGCTGCAGATTTGTTGGCTGCACATCCATGATGAGAATGTTCTGTTCCACCACATCCCAAAGGTGCTCGATTGAATTGACATCCGGTGACTGTGGAGGCCATTTGAATGCAGTGAACTCACTGTCATGTTCAAGAAAGAAGTTTGAGATGATTTGAGCTTTGTGACATGACGTGTTATCCTGCTGGAAGCGACCATCAGAAGATGAGTACACTGTTGTAGGATGTGGGGTTGAAACGATGCTCAGCTGGTACTAAGGGGCCCAAAGTGTGGCAAGAAAATATTCTCACCATTACATCAGCAGGCTGAATCATTGATACAAGATAGGATGGATCCATACTTTCATGTTGGTTACACCAAATTCTGAGCATGTCATCTGAATGTTGCAGCAGAAATTGAGACAGTTTCTGAAGTGTAACTAATTTAAATCACCTTTCTTCCCAATTCTGATGCTCAGTGTGAACTTGTTCATGCTTGCGTGCCTTAATGCACTGATTTGATGAGATGTGGTTGGCTGATATGAGCACCTGAACAGGTATACCTGAGTGGAGCTAATTTGATACATTTTATGTTCTGGTGGGTAATTAAATGTCATTTTGTTAGTTGGTTTAATCCAAAATAAAGCATCATATACTGTATATTTGCTAGACTAGTGTAAGTAGCTCTCTAATACTTTACATAGGCTTTATCGGCTTAAAATTGAATAGCAGTTTAAAGGAGCATAAAATGGATAGAACCATGGATGGTAAAACATGTTTCTCTCCTTCACGGAGTGCTGGCGTAAAGACTACCAGCAGCTCCTTCTTAGAGTTGGATATCACAGTATAGAGGGCAGAAGGTGTTAAACAGAGACCGATAACTCAATTCTTAAGGAGACCACAGTGCAGGTCTGCAGAAATTTGATCTTGCACCAGAGCAATATTACAGCCTCTACCATACATGTACCCGTCTGTTCAACAAAGGAGGCAAGACAGAAGGATGGAGAGACAGAAAGGACAGGCAAGTACATGGTAAATCATATCTCACAGAAAAGGATGTGCCACACATCTGGCAGCAGCTGGATTGCAGAGATTGTGTGCGAGAGAGGAAAAGAGAGGGAGAGGGAGTGGGAGGTGGGCGTGTGTTGGACTGTAAAAGATACCACAGTTCCCGAAGCCTAAACTTTCTTTTTTTTTTTTTAAAGAGCTCAGTACTGGACCTGCCGCACTCTTCTCTTAATTATTCCACAACTGGGAGACAAGGGTGGAGAGAGCATTGGAGAAAACAGGAGAGAGGGCAGAAGAAGTAAGTAGAGGGACCGTGGCAGTGACAGGGTGGAGAGGCAAGAAAAGCAGCGACATCTGGTATTCAAACTGCATGGGAGAAGGACTTCCTGCAGAGTCTCAAAGCATCATCATCATCATTTCAAGTCGTGAGTATCGGCTCATTTGCTCATTTTTCTGAAACGGCTCCCAGCTTGTGATACTTCTGCCACTGCGACTTTAGTTTGCAAAGTTGAACAATGTTATTCCAGCACAGCCACAAATCATAATCATAGCAGGTGACGCGGTGCTGGTTTACACTCCTCCTTTGATCAGCCTCCCAATTCAGACCTCCGGAGAACATTTACAATACCTCACCAATGAGTCATCAGCTTATTATTGTCCAGTATGATTCACAGATCGGTCATATGGATGCAATACTGATGTTTTGCTTTTCCCTTTCCTTGGTTGGTTTTCTGGATTGCTTGCAGCCTTTCTCCTTTCGTCCCCAAAACTGGACTCCAAAAAATTAAGACTTGTCCTTTTTAAAAAAAAAAAAAGTTAACTGCTGTTGCTCTCCAGACACACAGGCCTGGAAAAAGAATGTTTTCTTCATCCCTTCAATTTGACAAAAAACAAGATTTTTAGGGGTTCACATCCTGCCCCCTTGTCAACTGTGGCTGTGTTGTCATCAGTGTGGTTCTATTGGAGGCAGAGCAGAGAAGTTGTATAAGAACTCCGTGGTTTTTTTATACAACTCCTTTTTCCCTCTGCAGATCCTGAAACTGCATGATATAAAAGTTTTGAAGTTTGCCACAGTGATCGGGAATATTTCATGAGTCTCCAGCACTCTGACACTGCCAGTGATCTTTTGAACACAGTTTTCAAAAATAAGGTGCTGTTGGACTCATTGGATCAAGCTGTGGTCAAAACACCCTTTAAAGCCAGTAATTTGATTTCATAAAAAGGACCGGAGATAAAGCTACCAAACTGGAAGTGAAGTTATATTTCATTAAAACTTTGAACTATCACAATCATACTTGCGAAAATAGACAGGAGACCTGAAGCCTTAGGAAGCACAAACCTGCTGCTCCCCTGAGATCTGTGGAACTGTTAAAAGGTAATTATGTTTTCAGGTAATAAAGTACCAGGTCCCAAGCCTGAGACATTTCAACCTGGATTTCATCAAAGGAGTTAAAATTCTTTCATGTGTACATTTTTATCATTCTTTACCAATGCCGGCACAGTTTAACTCTGGACCAAACCTCACAGTCATCTGATGGATTTTAGAAATTTTACAAAACCATTTCTGAGCTACAGCGAAGCCACCAAAGAAGAAGAAGAAAGGATCATGTGAGATCATAAATATTTAAGTGACAATTTTAACCAACTTAAAACAATACTGAGTGGCTGCTATAATTACAGTTATTACTGGCTCGTGCAACAAATCTGTAATTTATCCCATGGACACAGCCACTGCAAAGTCAGCTATTAGTTGAAGTCCCATTGTGAAGCCTTAAACTGAGCATTTTTGCAGTCACCGTCTTGCTGTTTTTAAACAAGAAGTGATGATAATCTGGCCAAGAAGCAGAGGGACACTGCATGCTCACTGCGCAGCAACTTTCCAGGCACACGTGTTACCCTGCTTTATTGAAACAAAAGGAGACACAACTTACCAAATATATTTTATAATCAGTAAGAGCAATTGTGACCATAAACTAGTGGTAGTAGTGGCATCATTTTCTCATAGACTTCTATACAATCAGACTACTTTTCCAGCCAGAGGAGTTACCCCCTGCTGGCCATTAGAAAGAAGACATGTTTAAGGTGTTTCTGCATTGGTTTATGCCCGGAAACTACGTCCATCTTTACACTGGCTACAATTTATCATTGATCAAATGTTTCCATTTAATAAACAATGATTTAGCTGAGGCAATAAAGTAAAATACAATAAAAATGTTAGCAAAGTGGTACCTGAAGTTGCTTTAATTTCTACCCCTCTTAGTCGGAGGTGTAAATACTTTTTTTTTTTTTGCTTTTCTTCTACTTCTGCTTTAAAATAAAAACAAACAAACAAAAAACCAAAAACATATAAGTAGGTATTTTTTATTAATTTTCAACAGGTGACATGGGGATGTTCTCTTTTTTCTTTATCTTTTCAAAGGGGGAGAGTGTATCTGCTCGACATGGCCCCTCATACTCTGTTGATGGCACTGATGGTGGTTGCCACGGCAACTGGGGCCTATGCAGCCAAGGAGGAGAATGAACTGGATTATGGGTACTGGAACTACAGAGAGGGAGGTATAAATCATAAGCCTGTGTTTGATCTCTTCTGTTTGGAGATACGGAGCTCATAAATCGCTGTGCGTTTGAAGCTGTGCATTATAGCAGCTGAATGAAATGCAGCGATCTGAGACACTTTAGAGAAACAGTTTTTGAACAATTAAAACACACGCTTTCTCCGTTTTCATGACTCATACAGGATGTTTCGCTGTTCTGTGAACTGAGGTCTGATGGTGTCACGTTTTGGTTTCAGCTGAGAGTGTGAACGTGGCCTCAGTGCGCAGTGTGACCAGAGTTTTAGATGCCTGGGGAAAACGCATCTTCAGTGAGATCAAAACTCTGCTGCATTCACAGCCCAGCACGCTGCTGCCTGACTACTCCAGGTGGGCCTAACCTTTATCACTCATCAACATGATGTCTAATCAGCCCGGGGCTAGTTTAGTCAGTTTCTCAGGATTAGATAAAACAGTTGCTTTTATTTGATTAGATGACTCGTTTTTAACAGGAACTGCTTTTACTGCAAATACTTGTTTCTTTAGCCTTCTATGCCTGCAAGAAGAGTTCACTCTAGTTTTTTTTTTTTTTCCATTGAGGCTTGTTTTATTCAGCCTAAAAGATTTCATAATGTATTATGACCATATGGACACATTTCCCATTGCTACTGCCTTGAATATATTTCTATATACACCCACTGGCCACTTCGTTAAGTACACTTGTTTAACTGCTTGTTAATGCAAACGTAAAATCAGCCAATCACATGGCAGCAAGTCACTGCATATAGGCATGCAGACATGATCAAGTTGACCTGATGAAGTTCAAACTGAAGATCAGAACAAGAAAGAAACATGATTTAAGTGACTTTGAACGTGGCATGGTTGTTGATTCCAAAAGGCTGTCTGAGTATTTCAGAAAGGGCCGATCTACTGGGATTTTCCCACACGGCCAATTTTAGGGTTTACAGATAATGGTCCAAAAAAAAAAGAAAGAAAATATCCAGTGGGCATCAGTTTTCTGGGTAAAAATGACTTGTTGATGCCAGAATTCGGAGGAGAATGGCCAGACTGGTTTGGATGGCAAAAGTGAATCAAATAACCTCAAATAACCACTTGTTACAGTCAAGGTGTCATGGTTAGGCAGTGCCGCAGGCAGGATGTGGACCCAAATGCAGGACTCGGAAGGCTGAACATGAACTCCGAAGTACACAGCTTAATTGTGGGTAACTCATAAAATACAAGGAGACATGAAAAAGTTCAACAGGAGCAAATAATCCAACATACTGGGATTTACAGGGGAACAGAAATCAAACAGCAAACACTAACAATGAGGGATGACGTGACAAAGAACAGGGGGAAAACTCCAGGCTTCAGTGCACAAGGGCTAACTGGGAAAACACAACGCAATGGGGAACAAACAGGTCAAAAGGATCAACTCATGAGAAAGAGCGGAAACAAAACTGAACACAATCCACTGGCAAAGTGAAACAGGAAAATGACTGAACGCAAGCGAAACGCAGACTTTACACGAAGAACACAAGAAAACCAGGAATTAAACATAAACCACAACAAGACCTCTAGATTTTTAGGACTGTTACTGATATGCAGTGAATAGACATGAAAGCTGCATCTCAAGGTTTCAGTTTTGTAACAATTTTGTGATTAGAAATGAAAGGTCTGGAGGGAGTAAAACAAGATTGTGACACATGAATCCCATTTCCAGATGAACAATTCTTACTATCAACCTCAGTTTATCTTTGCAGCGCCTGTTATGCAGTAAATTTTGGCTCAAGTATATACATTTATATACAGTTAAAATTGATTCCACACAGTCCCTGATACGTGTGAGTCGTCCTCTGAAGTTAACCCTCCTCTGTTCCTCCTGCAGAGTGCGCCCTCTGTCCGAGTCTGTCAACGACCTCTTCAGGGAAGTCTCCCTGCTGCACCGCCGCATCACCGAGCTCTCTCATCGCCTAGCAACGCTGGAACCATTTCTCCGTCGCTACGGCTACCAGGGGGAGGATAGGGAGGGTAAGAAGGAGGCGGAAGGCAGACGGGCTCAGAGCCTGAAAGGGAAGGTGGCAAGTCTGGCCCGGTACACCCAGAGGACTGCGGTGAGCGTGAGCCCACCGAGGGGGAGGCCGGTGAGAGTCCTGAAGAACAGGGGAGTGAAGCTGATTCAGGGTGACACATAGACGGATGGACAGAGCGTAGAGGAGCGACATGAGGAGGGAGAAAGTTTGTGGCTTTGTTAGGTTTACCAAAATAAAGTAGAATGTATGAAATCCCTTTATAAGCTGTTTCAAGTTTCTTCATATGCACAATAACCTCTGATTGTTATTAGTGGGAGACAAAGCTTTATTAATAAAGTCTGTTACTAACAGGTTTTCATTGCTGTTGTTGCCTCATCAGTGTCTCTGCTCACGTTGATCCTTATTAATGCACCAACTTCTTGACTCTTTTCTCGCTTTATGGATCACCTCAACCTGGGAAATAACCTTCACTCAAAAAAGAAAAAAAAATGCCCTCATAAATATGAAGCAATAATTTTGAGTAAAATGCAACTGAAATATATAAAATCAAATTTTTTTGTATAGTATGTATGCTTGGTATTTGTAAGTATGCTTGGTATAAACTGAATTTCGTCCAATGAAGTAAATTTGATGTTACCAGATTCCACTCAGTTTAGCATTTTACATTGTGCTTATGTAACAAAATCACATGGAAAAGTTAAATGTAATCAAATCTCTTAAAGTCAGTATTTTGGGCATAAGTATTTTTTTTGAGGGCACACACCTAATTGCTGTTTCAGAAAGGCAACTACTTTACATGGCCTGTATCTGATCCGTGTAAATGGATTAGATAGACAGAAATAATGTGACAGGGGAATCCAAAAAGCTTTCTGATATTACGCGCTAAAGAAAATGATTCATAAACCAAATAAGCCCAGATTGATTTTAGATGTAAATGAATCAGCCAACAAATCTCTACTGAATTATCTTCTTGCTGTTAGTTCACAACCCACAATTTTTATTAATTACTTACAATTAAAAAAAAAAATCCACATTTAATTTTTCTTAAATAAAGGCGCAGGCCACAATGACATCATCACTTTAGTGTCGCTTCAGTTTTTTCCCTGATTGTTTACACCATAGGGCATAAATACCTGTAGGGCAGTTTGAGAATCACTGCTTTAGTGCAAGGATAAGGAACATGGTGATAGCCTACAAACAGACAGGCTTCAGACAGCATCTAAAAGACAAAGACACATTTTCTTTTTTCTTTTTTTGTCGAATATCTGTAACTACACATGGACAAATGATTTCACGAAAGTGGTTAGAAGAAAACTCCACAGTCCCATAGACAAAATTTCTGTAAAGTTCTTATGTGAGGAGTGCATCCAAACAAGCTGAATAATTACATAATGGTTTTAATGAATGAGAATGATTAGATTTTTCATGTGTCTTCAGCAAGTGATGAAGTGCATGCAGAGCACATAATAAAGAGCTAAAACTTTTTATTTTTTTTTCTAAATAGAATTCAATACAGCCTTTAAATGTGGCTCGTGTGGCAGTCCACAGTGCAACTCACTGTATTCATGAAAACGTTAAGTATGCTTTGGTTGATTTAATATTCAAGCCTATATTTATTACATAAATAACCGCACATGTGGGGATAGCAGTAAGAGACGTGGAAAAACGTGAAGCCATCCTTTAAGCACTGCTGACAGGACGACATTCTGGAAAGTTGCAGATGAAGGCTGCTCTCCTTCTACCTGCGCATGTCCTAATGAGGTGGATGCCGTATTTTTGCCACAGGGTGTCAGTGCTTGTCTGCTGCCGTAATCACACACCGCTTTACACTGACTCACGCAGGCTGATTTTCTTTCTTTTTTTACTCAGCTGAAGTCCGGGAACGGTCCTCGTGGGCCCAGTAGGGGGTGCCTATTATCTGCTAACATAATTATACAGTTTGTTTGCGTATGGTGATCGTGTGTGTGCGTGTCTTGAGCGCAGACAGTGAACTTCATGCCTTCATTAAAACTTTGCCAAGTGTTTCTACAGCAACCAGTTTCTCCCTGCGCCCCTTCTACAACTTCAGTTATCATCCTCACCGCATACTGCAGAGTGGCATGTCCATTCTCTGCTTTTTTTTCTCTCTCTCTCACTTTCAACTTCCAACTGCACCTTAATTCCCTTTTTTAAAAACAAAAAAGCTCTCCCTGCTGCATGGGTTTCCTCCCACTCTTTTTCATCCTGTAATCTGTACATCAAACCACCACACCCCTCTTCTTCTTCCTCCTCCCCTCCTCTCCTTGCATTTCTGTCTCCCCTCTTTCCTGCTACGTGTGGGCGTTCAGCTCAGGCTGTACTTTCCATTTTGGTACTGTATTGTCAATGCATTGTTGCATCCAATCCAGTTAAGATGCTGTGGGAATACTGTATAAATCTCGCTCCCTGTCTCTCTTTCTACACCCCTCCCCATCTCTGGAAAAAGAGCCAGTTGCTAGGTAACAGTTAATTGTCAAGAAGTAGTTACATGTGTTGCAATGCATCCTGGGGTTGTTGGGTTGATGGAGGGACCGAAGAAGTAAGCAAAACAAATGGCGGATTTTTTTATTTATTTATTTTATTTTTTCGAGAAGCTGATTAACTGATGAAAAGGTTATTTCTACCTTTGCCTCACCTCATTCGGTTCAACCATCAAAGACTGCAGCTGTTAAAAAATTCTTCCTCCAAATCTGTACGCAAGGCATCGGTACATTTTCAAACCGGCTGGTTTCTTTAAATAACTCCTGTTGCTGGACAAGAGTAAAGAGAGAGTCTGAAGAGTAAGGGGAGGGGGAGAGAGGTTTTTGGGGGCTTTGATCTCTACTGCTCGGTTCAGTTTGCATCACTTCTCCTTTCCCTCAATACATCTCCCATTATTTTTTTTTTTCTTATCTCTTGTGCCTCGCTCATGCCTCTTCATGTTTTTTCCCCTCTAGTCTATAAAAACTCTTGTCCAACATGGTTGAATAACATCATCTTGACATGATGAGAGCCCTGCTTATTGGAAAACAGAGAGGGACAAACAAAAGATGCACTGAAAGAGCAAAAGATGGCATTCTGCTGCAGTCATAATTTCACAGGACACAATAATGCAGTCCCTTAGAATAATGTATATGAGGTATAAACAAAACAAACATAAAGGCCAACCTACAGACCGACACACACAAACTGCAGAAGAAAAATAAAAGACCGACTAGCTGAAATTTCTTATTTTTTATTAATACTTAACACTTTTATTCCAAAGAGACAGAAGAATAATATTTCTCAGCACTTATTTTCACATTGACTGTGTTTAATCTCATTTTCAATATTACTAAATATTCAATCAAATTTGAAATACTCTCTGCACACAAGTAATTTCTCTCCATACAAAAGAAATGCAAGGATGGAACTAGATTTTTGTCGTATGTACATTTTTCACAATCTGTACAGCTCTGGGGATAGAGTTGTTCGATCTTCTGTGACCAAACACAACAAAACAGAAAATTTGGCTAAAGAGGGACAAAAAGAGACTACCTCTGTAAAAATGCACTAGATAAACTATTGTGCTTTCTGGGTACCAATTATTGATGGTGCTTTACAATTTCCCCCTGTGAGAAAACAAAAAACAGCCTTCTTAACTGGTTGAAAACAAAAATAACAACACAACACTCGTTAAATGTGTGCACTATCTGTGTAATAATAAATGACTGCACATATCCTGGCCTGAAGTCATTACAAAAGCAATTTTGCATGGGGACCTCAGAATGAAAGATTTATCCCAAATAGATGTACTCTTTGCTCCTGTTTTGTACAGTTTTTTTTTTTTTTATCAAAAGTCCATGAGTGTGAGGTAAAGTATTTACATACAGCTTTATAGTACATGTACAATAAACGGCTATATCTCTCACACACACTCTGTCTCTCTTCCATATGAGCACATACAGAGGTAATCAAGCGTATGTTTTCAGGCACATACAATAACAGAAGTAATGAGCTATATTAAAAAGGAAATAATTGTCTAAATAATTTTTAAAAAGGCTTCTTGAAGTGACAATGAGTGTAAAGCAAGAACTCAGCCACAAACGATCAAGAAAATGATATAAGGTTAACAATAAAAAAAGTGTTTTCTATCTGTACCTCAGTGAAAAGTTTTACTCAATTTAGGCATTTGAGTATAATCAAAAATTTTTGACTTTTTGCTCTTCTCTTACACAAACACACGCACGCACGCACACACCTAAAATACTACATGGATCATCAGTACCAGTGAAAGTGATAAAATTCCAAATATCATTCAAAAACACACTTTTTGGGCTAAAATTGAAGATTAAAAAACAGAAATAAAGAAAAGTGTATACATGCAAGTGCTTACAAACACTAGACAACCCCCCTTGTATCATACATACTGACTTGTCCATCAAGAGAAGGAAAGTCTTCTAAAGATATGACTGGGATGTTCTACAAACTAGGTTTTAGATCCATTCAGTCAGGATTGTGCTTTATAGATATCAAAATTTGGTTTGGCAACATGACTTCAAGTCAAACTGGATAAGTGACTTTAAGTAGAATATACTTTTCATGAATAATAATACAATTTAAAAGGCAGAGAGCAGGAAACTTAAGAAAAAAACAACTTAGTTTTTTTCTTCATAATCAGAGCAGAGATCGTCTGAGTGTCTGATGTGGAATTGGAAGCTGTTTTTTGAGCAGCATAACAAACAAATCAAGTAAATAACAAAGGTGGTGCATTTTACAAAATGTTCCACCTTATTTTTGGTGTGCTTTCGTTTCCCCCCCCCCCCCCCCCCCCCCCATTTTATGCT
>VUQJ01016433.1:46020-59377 GCA_015108635.1 Andinoacara biseriatus | reverse complement strand
AATCCATGTTGTTAGTGTGGAAATGTGCTCTGAAACCAACTCAGATTATGGGAAATGGGTTTTTCTTTGGACAAACGCACCAACATTGCCCCATATGTACAAATTTTACAAATTTTAACAACTGCATAGCTAATATTTGGTGACATGAAAACACACAGCCACTAGCGACTGTAGCAATTCACTGAGTCACTCAAAGAACTCGATTATAAAAAGCAAATTTTTTGCTTTGATTTCGTTTAATCCACAACTTTGCTGGACTCACACCCCCCCCCCCCCCCCCCCCCCCCCCCCCCCCCCCCCCCCCACACACACACACACACACACAGTGAAGTGCAGAGGCGTTACAGAGACGGTGAGCTCAGGTGGAGTGAAAGAAACAACGTCAGCGCCTGTTCCTGCAATCGGCATTAAAACTTTACTGGGAAAACTGAAGGAAGTCCTTCATCAAACCAGCTGTTCAACAAGCGTTATTTACACAGTGAAACACCGACAGTAAAGCTACAGAATTTAAAGTATGAAGGTGAACTGTTAACTTAGTCTGACCCCGTGTTTAAATTGGGGACCTTGCTGAAGGCTGTTGGCAGCCGTCCTGCTTTCAATCACAGTGATACCCGCAACAAGCAGGGGTGAGTCTGAATGGAGGTGTACTAGATCTTATTTATTTTAAAGGATTTTGAAACATTATTTTGTGGATTTGGATTAATATAAATATGACTAAAACAAATTAATTGTATTAATATTTAAAAATATACAAATTAAAGCTTTTATTTTCCCATAGGCTGGTAAAAAAATACACATGGGCCAGTAAAACTCTGAGCCACTGACTTTATTTTATGCTTTAGTTTAAGTTGTATGTATGTAGTATTTTATATTACTGTACTTTTGATTTTGCATTTAAGAAAATGTCTTTTTAAAAAATATTTTAATATGGCACATAAATATATTGATAGGGTTTTTTTTTAACAGATGTGTGCAGTTAAACTTTTAAAAACACTGCAATCTCTAAAATGGAAACCAATGAGCAGTTCGTTTTTTTCTTTTGAATATTTATTACTGCTCAATAATAAGACAAATGTATTATCCAATTAATCAATGGAATAAGCAATAGACTACTGGATTGCTAAAATAATCAGTAACTTTGGAGTTAGAAGTGACCACGTGTAGACTTATGTACAGGTGTATGGCATGGATAGATGCCTGCTAATTAGTGCTTAGTAACAGACTAATCACTTAAATTTCACTCGCTAGAGAGGTCGAGGTCAGTGACCTGAGGCACCAGCACACAGCTGTCAATCAAAGCAGCCACACTAAATTTAGGCCTTTAAAAAATCCAGTTATCAAAGTAATCAGGCCTGTCCAGTTGTTTAGTCATAGATCCCCAAATAATGTTTTGAACCAGACTCTAAACATTTTAATTTTATTGCTCAATTTGGGTATTTTAACATGGCAGTCGGAGAATTTGCTCCCTTTCAGAGCCTCAAGTGGACATTAGAGGAACTGCATTTTTTATCCCGGCTCCGGAGGCTGCTGCATGAAGAAAACGGAGCTCAGGAAATTATTAAATATCTGCTGTTAAAAAAACAAAAAACAGAGACGACAACAACGCTGACTCATTCTCAGCAGGTATACACTTTAATACTCAACCATGATTCAGCACATTACACTGAGGAGCAGCGGATGGGTTTAACACAGGTAAAGTAGGGGTACATGTGTAACACTTCACCCTGTCTGCCCCCTCATCGCCCAGCCAGAAACATACAGTATTTACATGAACCTACAGGATATGCATGGTAAAACATCAAGTCTCGGGGAGCAGGGCTAGAGTTTATGTACAGGATTATAACAACAGGCTTGGAGAAACGTTGGAGTTGCAGGTTACAAGATGCTTCACGACACAGTGGTTCACAGTACATTAAGCACATTAAGTCCATACGCTTACAGCATAAACAGTATAAAAAGAACCATCAGGGCCGCTGAGGACCCCGTGAAAATAGAGCAATGTCGCCATCTTCTGGTCAGATCACACATCTGCTCAGAGAACAACAGAACAGACAACATTTAATTTCACCAGCTCGGCTATCTAATTCAGTCAAGAATGAATGCGATACACGTACTACCTAAATGCGGAAAGACTAGCTAGCTATTGGTCTATCTGAGCACCTGTCTATCTATCTAGAGCCAGTACAAAAACATGTTTATGACCCAACCTTCGCCTTCCAATGGCTTTAAAAGGAGAGTCCTGTACAATTTTAAAGGACCACACCAATGTTTTTGCACATTTTAGCTCTTTAACTACAAATGCGGTACACTGAATGCAACTCATTTCCAAACAAAGTTGTTGCCATTCAGCCGCTGTTTGTTTTTCCGGTCAGACATCAGAAATAAATCAGCCTGACTCCTGAAGCTGTGTTTTCAATACTACTATTGTAGAGTGACTGCACTGGATTACGTTTTAACTACTTTGACAAAATATCTACAGGTACATTTAGTGTGAAGGATTTCTGTTTCATATTGCACAGAAGCCAGTTGCTTCCTGGGACACTTGAAATGCTTTTGAGAAGGCTGCAATATTTTATGAATGATCTATGAAATAATAATAATCAAACTGGGTTTTTCCTTTTTAACCAGGTTTTTATCCAGAGCCAGAAGAAAATTACTAGTATTATAAAATCCTACTTTAACCAGTTTCTAATTGTTTTATTTACCCAAGCACAATATGCGTTCTGTTATTATTAAAGGCTCAGGCATAATAGAAAAATGCATACAGGTCTGTCATATGATGTAACACGATCATTTATTTTCTGATGATTTTTTTGATTTCCTGATTACTTATATTTAGTTACTTTAGGTTTGTGATATTTGAAATTTATTGCCTTTTTATTAATCAAAATGAATCACCTAATAATTCCTTTAATGCTTTAATTCAAGGGCTTTTACAAAAGTATTCAATTAACTGTTTGGGAATTAAAGCCATTTTCAAACATTAATTGGAAAAACCGACATCCTTTTAAGGATTGTTTTTAATACTTTTAATGCTGTGTTGCCTCCCTTTAGATGCTCTGCCAGCTCTTTATTATAAGTTGTTTCTTTCCTTCTCCACACGTTTCTCTTCCCATTATTCTGGTCCAAAATGCACCAGATTGTTGATTTGGCCACTCCTAAAGTTTTTCCTGTCTTTCAGATTGATTTGGGTTCTTCGGTCTAATGATGGTCTCCTTCACTTGCATGTTGCAGCTTTGTGCCTTCAGAGTTCCAGTGAACAGCTAACAATACTTTAGTACTTAAATTTTCAAATTCAAATCTTTATCAGATTAATTTTTCATAATAATAAGGGAAAGGAGCCTCATCTGGTCACAAGACTGCTTCTCAGTTTGGGGTAATATGTATTAAAATAGCTGTAATTCCTGAACAGTTATAGCAATGCTTTTCTACCACAATGATCAGACAGTCCCGTCTGATCATTATTGGCAACGGTGGGAAGGAAGAACTCCATTTCTCTATTTTACCAGGAAGAGACCTCCAACAGAACCAGGATCGGGGAGGAGCATCTACATGCAGTGAATGAGTGTGGAGGTGAGGTGAAAGAGAAGAAGGTAAAGGAGAACATAGGGAGACCGGCTCGGTAAGGCATTAAGAAGTGCTTTAAAATGACAAATAAGGCTATGCAAATAAGAAACTAGCTAATGGAGGATGTGTGCAATGTAAAGTGACCTGGGGAAGGACAACAAGCTCAGTCGCGCCTATTTCATGTTTAGGCCCTTTAGTCAAACACATGAACTGATAAATGTCTGGTGGCTGGAAAAAACTGGGTTACACTCCAGTATTGGCAGCAGATCATTTGCAATAAATACACTAAAACCTGCTAAATCAGTGGTATGGTCCTGAGTTAAGTAGCTTAGTCATGGGTCCAAATGAACAACTGCACTTTCAACAGTAAAGGTATAAGACAACAGCCTGAAGAGGGAAGCCCTGTTTGAAAAAGAAAACCACGTGTGGAATTTTATAAAAACCTAACGTGGGACGAGCTTCGCCTGCTGCAGGAGTTTGGAGTTTATCTACATTAATGATCTCAGAGGGACGCTGATGACGGCCAGTCAGCCTTTGTACTTGATGTTTTGTTCTGTTTCTTAAGCTCACAAAGGCAAAACATAAATAGGTGAAATTAGCATAGATTCTTGTGTGACCATCTTTAAAATTTCCCCCCACAATATTTTATGCGAACACTAGATTCCTTAACATACATGCAATGCTGATTTCTGGATTTTCAGTAAAAGGCCCTGATCAGCGTGCTGATAAATCTGCCGGCCCGTTTCCTTCTAAACGGGCTGAAACTCACACGTAAAACATCACAAATGACCCGCACAGCTCAGGAAAGCCTGCCCACAACACGCACCCGGGATTCACAACACTGAGTTCAGATTTTACAGACGGCCGTTTGTACCGATTGAAGTTTGGGAGCATCTTTCTTTCCTTTTCCTTGTCCTTTAACCCTCCTCAGGCGGTCACATGGCACAGGTGGTAAGCCAATGGCACGGCCTCAATCAGACCAGAATTTCTGTGTTTGCGTCCTCCACCCGGTGCGCGTGTTTGGTTTGGGTGTGAGCTTGCTGATTGGTGTGTGAATGATGAGAGTGCGTGTGTTTAATCTTGCCGATTTCATTTGATGGCTGCTGATCGTGTGTGTGCTTGCCGTGTGTGTGGTGTGCATCTTTGCCCTCGCTGTGTGTGTGTGTTATGTCGTTGTGTGTCAGGTCTTCTTGCGTTTCTGCGTGCGGTGCCTCCGGGCGTGCTCGTGCATTGATGACCTCGTCGATCCAGCTCCTGAAGCGGCTGACTCGCGTGTAGAGTGCAGGTGAGGAGGGGTCAGCACAGCCGTAACCCCCGGCAACAACACCGGTGAGGACCCATCGACCTGTCTCTGTCTGACACACTAACCCGCCTCCAGAGTTGCCCTGGCAACTGTCGTCATGGAGGATGCTGGTGTCTGGAGGACTGCCAGCACACAGGGTGCCGTGACTGGAGAAACTGTTGCCATGGCGCTTCTTACATTGCCATGATGACATCAGAGGGACCCAGGAAGCGAGAACGGAGTCTGGAAGAAGAAAGGAAGGACAACAGGATTACAAATACTAAAGCAATCAGCTGATTAAGGCAACACTGCAGATATAAACATGTTTTTTTTTAAACAGATTTTGGGCTGTGGTGCAAAAAATGTCCAAAGTATTGTATTTATTTATCCTTTATTTAACCAGGTAAAAAAGCCTCATTGAGATTAAAAATCTCTTTTCCAAGTATTCATTTAGTTTAAGCAACAGAGTGCGCTCACATGCACGGCTGAGTTTTGTCACCACAGTGGCAAGATTACATCCGTCAGTCAACCACAATTGAGCACATGATCAAATGTTTAATTTTAAAAATAGAGCATAAAGTATTCTGTTTGCCCAGCTGGCCTCATGTTCATCTCTGATGTCTGAACATCTTCATCCACCTGTACATCTTCCTCTCATCCAACCATGCTGATTTTTTTTTGTTTGCGCGTTTCTGCAGGGTTTTCAAAATAAAAGCCTAGCCAAGAAAGGTTTCTGTCAGCTGAAATGCCAGAGATTTTAATTTGAAATGGATATCGTAGGATATTGAAAACGGAAATGTTTCTATTAACTTTTAGCTTTTTGTTTCACTAGTAATTGGATTTCAACAGGATTACACTAAATTGTTTCCTTTTCAGAAGAAAAGTGGCTCTGGCAGCAGTACACCTGTGCGTTTTACTACATACGGTCTGTTTGAAATGTAGTCAAAGTGATTTTTATACATAGCTTTAGGACATTTTCTCCAAGTGGCTTCTTTTTGTCAAACTCTGAGCCACAGATCTTTACTTCAGTAGCACCAACACTACGCCACATTTTACAGTTTTAAAAGCAGGTTTGTTCATTATGACTGCTTCAATTCTCCGTGGCACAGATTCAACAAGGTGCTGGAAACATTCCTCATTTTGGTCCATAATGACATGATGGCATCACACAGTTACTGAGAATCTCCTGTTCCACCACATCCCAAAGGTGCTCTTACTGGATTGAAATCCGATGACTGTGAAGGTCATTTGAGTACAGTGACCTCACTGACATTTGTCAGAGCCTGATTCATAAAAAATTTCATCCCTAAATTTTTAATTTTTTTCCTGGAAACTATTCCAGTGTTCTCAACGAAACGAAACAATCCTTTTAAATCTGCCTTCATCCAATATTTGTATTTCTGATCTGGAAAAAAAAAGGATGCAAATTAGAGCATTTTTAGAAAGATCACAGCAGCTCTGTTAAGCCGAAATTAGGTGACAAAAAAATGTAAATGTTTACCACGTTCACAAGCTTAGTTTAGCTCGTTAGTATTCTAATGTAAGCCCCTAACATTTACAAATTAACACCCGATAGTGCAGATGCAGCTGATGGAAATTCCATTGTTTCACAAGTATTTGAACACAGGCGATGAAATGCGAAGGAATCTCCAGAGTTATTAAAATTCATCTTGTGGGAGGGCTTAGATGTGTTTGCATGTTATGTTTTGTTTTTTTTTCTCATTGCCTTTTGTCTTACATGGTCTGTTGATTGATGTGCATTTTGCTCATTTTTCCTGAATATTAATTACCTCTACAGCATGTGATATTTAAGACACCTCTTTTTTTTTCAGGCAGCTGTTTTAACGGGGTAAAGACAACAGATGAAAATGAGCCTTTAGGGAGCATCAAGGATCATTTTCAGTTATTTTTATATTGGTCAGTTGGCACTTTCACTGTTAAAACAAAATGAAATCACAGGAAATAACATGACAGTTTCCTGTTAATCCTGGTACCATTGTTGGCTATTTTCACCAAAGACTACAAGTATCAACCACATGGTGGCGCCAGAGGAAAAGTCAGTAAATCCATCCAAGTCATTGGGATTCATTTGCATGGGAAAATGGAAACCTGTATCAAATTCCACAGCAATCCAGCCACTCTCATTTATTTCCTGTCCTGTTGTTTTGCTGTTTTACATGTCTGTTGAATGTTGAACCAAAAAGCAATTTGAAGGCATTTTTTTCACTACAGACATAATTGAAAAGATACCAGCAATGGAAGTATTTCTAATTTGTTGCCCAGCATCCCCTATAAATCTTCAAAAATTCAAAATTCCAGATTATTCTTAAACTTTTGGAAATGTTTTTTTGTCATAATTGTAATTGTAAACATAAGCAGTTTAAACCTGCCCGAGTTATATTTAAATTTCTCCCCTTCAGATGTTTCATCTAAAACATCAGACTTTTTCTTAAAGCGTGTACCTGGACCTGTCCAG
The DNA here is from genome assembly GCA_015108635.1 of Andinoacara biseriatus. Lineage (NCBI taxonomy): Eukaryota > Metazoa > Chordata > Actinopteri > Cichliformes > Cichlidae > Andinoacara > Andinoacara biseriatus. The sequence continues at coordinate 52,052 of VUQJ01016433.1, read as the reverse complement.
CCAGCTGTAACCGTGATCACACAAGAAGATGGAATATTTCCCCCTGAGTCTGTGTCAGCGGCAGGAAGACATGCTGCATTGGTGTTGGGGTCAAAGGTCAGACAGTGACCCTTTGCGCTGGGTAGCTTAAGCAGAGCCAGATCGTGTCCTCCGCTCTGACCCTTAAACTTCCTGTGAACCACCACCTGCTCCGGAGTGAGACGCCGCTCCGATGCCCCAACTCTCACCACGTACCGGGATGGATCGCCGCCAAACCTGCAGGAGAGAGACGGAAGCAGCTTAACAGGGATTTACACTTGTGTATGTTGACGTTCAGTGGTTCCACTACAGTGTAGGAGCTGATTTATAGATCTGCTGAGGATTTACCTGGTGACACAGTATGCAGACGTCAGGGCCCAGCAGGGGCTGATCAGAGTGCCACTGCAGAGGGGACTGCTGTCTTCTCCCTGAGATCGAAGCCACACGGACACCTGCCATGGCCACGTGGTCCTGAGCAAGAAAAAATAACATCTCAATCAAAACAAAATCACGTTACTATTAAAGCTAAATTGATGGACTACTCGTTAAAGTGAAACAGGTTCAAACTCTCATTGCTGGTATTTTATTGCATATTTTCCCTACCTGAGTATGTTTTCCTCTCCCTGATTCCTCTTGCCGTCTTCCTCCACCAGCTTCCTCAGCCCACAGCTCTGCTCTTCAGGCTTAGTCTGTACCGCCGATTCTCGTGGGGTGACGTCACACCGCACCCCTGCATCCTCCCTGCGACTGCAGCCCTGGATGCTCTGGCCCAGAGAGGGACACTCGCCTAGGAACTCCTCCTTCCCCGTGCACCTGACCTGGTCCAGGTGGACAGGTCCTTTCCCCTGACCAAACCCTCCAGCTGCAACCGCTCGACCACTGAGGAACAGACACACGGGGGAAGATGTGACTTTATGTTCTGTTTTTGTTTTTACTAAAACTCTGTCATCTTTCTTTCGCCCACACAAGCATTAACCTGTGTCCAAGCTGTCTGCACACGACGGCTGCGTTCAGATCGTTCCAGCCAGAGTCGCAAATACTTCCCCAGTCACCATGGAGATACACTTCGACTCGACCTTCCTTCCTGCTGCTGCCACCCACGAGACGCACCAGGGGACCTAACCAGAAAAAAAAAAAAAACACTCATTCATATTCATGTCTGTGCATCTGCAGAGACAGAGCTAGCTGTATGTCCACTGACAGTGTTAAATGTCATCCGGCGTCTCTTTATCCAGCCACTGTTCTCATTCTAATGGACCGTGTGTGTCGACAGGAGCTCTGGAGAGCAAAGCCGGTAACAGCGCTTTATTTTCACAGCTGTCAACATGTGACACGTAAACCATTTGGACAGACAAACATGAGTGTAAACAAGGAAGGCAGGCAGCACAAGAGCAGCACTCTGCAGGGACAAGTTGCCCTTTCGTGGCAAAATAAATTGCAGCGTCACCAAACTGCAGTGCAGTCTTATGATTCTTTCTTCACTTTATACACTATATTACCAAAACTATTCACTCATCTGCTTTCACACACATATGAACTCGAGTGACATCCCATTCTTAAGCCATAGGGTTTAATATGATGTTGGCCCACCCTTTGCACCTATAACAACTTCAACTTTTCTGGGAAGGCTTTCCACAAAGTTTAGTATTTATGTAGTTATGGGAATTTTTTGACTATTCTTACAGAGGTGTATTTGTGTGGTCAGACACGGATGCTGGATGAGAAGGCATGGCTCGCAGTGGCTGCTCTAATTCATCCCAAAGATGTTCTGTGGCGTTGAAGTCAGGACTTCAGCAAGCCCACTCATCCATGTCATATTGGAACAGGAAGGGGTCATCCCCAAACTGTTCCCACAAAGTTGGGAGCATGAAATTGTCCAAAATGTCTTGGTATGCTGAAGCATTAAGAGTTTCACTGGCACTAAGGGGCCAACAAACCCACACCATAATCGCCCCCACCAAACTTTACACTTGGCACACTGCAGTCAGACAAGTACAGTTTATATACCTGTGGCCATGAAAGTGATTGGAACACCTGAATTCAATGATCTGGATGGGTGAGTGAATACTTTTGGCCATATAGTGTATAAAATAAAATAAATTGTCATTACATTCTGAGCCAAGAAATGGTTCTTTGTAGCCTTAATTCAAGTTATTACTTTTAAAACCTGATGTTTATTTTTATCCATACAAACTGGGGCATGAGTGGCCTGAAGGACGAGGAGGAGAGCTCTGGAGGTTTGCCAGTTTGGGGAAATGAATCTGAGTGAGGAGCGCTGCTGCTGAGATGCCCTTCAGCAAGGCACCCAGCGACAGACTCGGATTGTTCTGGGCAGAATCCAGCTTTGAACAGGCTGTTGATGGTGTGTGTCCATAGTGTAGACTGTATATAAACGATGCATGTCACCTACTGGAAGCCTTAGACGATGTACACGGATATTTTTTTTCTTAAATGGGGATTTTCCACTTTTGTTTTGAATAATATCTTCACCCACATGAAAACATGAGAAAACAAGTGGCAGTATAACCATAAACATACAGAAATGTTTGGTCAATCAGAAGCCTACAAACAGCACAGTGAACAGACAAAAAAAGAGGGAGAAAAAGATTCATGCCTTTTCACCCCCTGCTGGCCATTAATTAATATTACCTGAGTGGACAAAGATTCCGATTTTAAACCAAAAACAACACAGTGGATCTTTTTCAGACTTTCTGTTAAATTACAAAATCCATCCAGTGAAACTTGTTCTTGAAAACACGACTGAGACCTGCAGTAGCTGCAGTGACTGGCTCCATGGGAGTTTCCAGAGACTTGTTGCCTAGACTTTTCATAAAGTCCAGGAAACTTTATATCATTGGTTTGCATAAAGTTGCGTTGAGCTTTTGGAAATGAGAAGCAGGCCACTCCACACCCTGTCACTCAGAGACATTACGTGAAGCAAACAGAACGCACTGCATGGCTCGTTACACAGAGAATCAATGGGAAGTGTGTGAAGAGCGGATCCTGAGGAGGAGAAATTATCCCAAGTGAATAAAAGTTAAAAACATTTCTAAAAACTAAAGGAATGACTCAGCCTCAAACTATTGCATGACATCACTGCCATCTCTCACCTGTGGAAGGTGCGATGACCGGCACCTCATTAGTCTCTTCCTCAGATCTTCCTCTGCAGCGGACACCGACGTCCTCGCTGTGGGAGCAGTCGGTCCGTCCCCAGATCCCGTGTTGACAGTCCAGCAGTGAGGTTTCAGATCCCTCACACTGAACGTCGTCCAGGAGGATCAGGCCAGCGCCCTCGCCAAACGTCCCATCGGATACGACCTCAGCGTGACCCCTATAGATGAAAAAGAGTTTATCGCCTACGTATTAGGTGTGATCACACTGTTAGAAATGAGGACAGCGGTCTTTTAGTTGTGCTATGAAACACTCAGAAAAATATACTAATATTGAATGAAGGCACAGTTATGATACTGATCTTTCTGTCCCCTGTATGTACATATCATCTTCAATTTTTGTGTGACATAATTAGTTTTAGTTTTAGTTACAGTCTGGGTGTTTAGCTGCTAAACACTACATTATATTTACCTGTTAATCTCTACCTTCATCTATATATCCTATAGCATAGGGGTTGTTGGGGTGATTTTTTCTGAAAACAGCTGCTGGCCTCAGGGCAAAAACCCCTTTATAGTCATACAAAAGGACTAAAAAAAATGTGTGAACCTCTGTGTTGTGTTTGTACCTGTAGCCCAGCTGCCTGCAGACCACCTCTGCATACTGCTGGGTCCAGTGGTCGTCACACACCGTCCCCCAGTCACCGTTATGAAACACTTCGACTCGACCCTCCCAGGGACTGTCTCCTCCCACGAGACGCACCACGCCGTCTGAAACGGTGTCATTTTGTGGTTATAAGCAAAAATAAAAACCTCTTTTCTCAAAGGCAGGATTCTGTTTCATAGACGCTACATCTGAAATTAATTTTACATTTTTGTGTTTGTATTAATTATTGATCTGCGTTTGGTCACATGAATGTTATTGCTCAGCTCATATAAATCCTGTTTCTACTTGTCACAAACAGGATTTTGCTGCTCTATGCAGTAATGATTTATTGATGTTTTGAGCCTGGGGGGCTATAAATAGCAGCTTTAAGCTCATCAGTGTGTACATACTTTGGCTGTGTGTGTCTGGGTGTGTGTGGGTGTATGGTGTACCTGTATAAGGGCTGCAGGAGACCCCAGCATCCTCCATGTGGTCACAGTTGTGCTGCTCCCAGTCACCATGAGGGCACTGATCCAGGAACAGCTCGTTTCCTGTGCATTTCACTGCATCCAGCAGGATTGGACCTGAACCTTGACCAAAGTGAGCCCAGGACCAGGCCTTTGCCACACCCCTACAACACACACACACACACACACTTATTTAAAATTGTGTGTTTTCTGCTAAACAGTCATGAAGTCTGAAGGGCAGCAGCAACAGTATCTCTGCTTTACTGATATATGTAGCATTTAAACAATGACTAGACATGCTAGATAAAAAGTTAAGCATCTACAACTGATCCTCAGTATAAATGACAAAAAAATATCATGGTAAAATCAATGTTATGATAGTATAAAAGTAAATGAACATTAAAGAAAATGTGGTGGCACTGCATCAGTCCGTGGGCCAAAACAAGCCCTCCCAAAGAGTCTGTCTGGCCCAATGTCTCCCATCCTGGATCAGACGGCAAAAACAAACAAACAAAAAAAAAACTAGATGGTCAATGTCTTAGAATAAATAGGAATTACCTCTAAAACTCTGTTCATTTATTAGTTTAACTGACAGAGAGACAAATGAATATTTACAGCGGCTACACTTAAATAAAAGGATCAGAGAAATTCCCATCAGCTATTATACAAAAAATTAAGTGATTTAATGATCGAGCCTACTTTGAATCAAATTTGAACTACAATGAAAACTCAGCAAGTCACAAACATCTTTAGGATTCTTCATCTGTGAACAGTGAATTTCTGTAGAAATCTTCACTTCAGTAACTCTAGCTGTATTTTCCATGTGGACATCACACATCATGCCACCGTCTATGGAGCGACACATGCTACGCAGAACTGTCAACTTTCCCAGGTGCATGACGCATTGACACATCTGTCAATCCACTGGATATAAACCTAAAAAACACACCTAAGACTAAAAAAAAAACATAAGATGCTCTTTAAATAAAAAACAATCTAAATAATAAATAACTTCAAGGGTACTTTATGTGGTGAGGACTTATTGGTGCCAGCTTGCTATAAAAAGCACTTTTGTATGTGTGCATTTCTGCTCGTGTTTTTAACCTAAAAATAACATGCTGCAGGTTTATTAAAAGCAAAGTAGAAATCTACGAAACAATGCAGGAAAACCGACGACTTCGTGTTATTTTTATGAATGTGGGATACCTGGCAAATTTATCAGAGTACGGGAAACAGAGGAAGGACTGGAAAGTATAAAGCCGGTAGTATTTAAAACAAAACGTTAAATTTTAAAGTTTAAATTTGCTTTTCATGAAATTTGCTACTTCTACTCCATAACAATTTAACTCTTACTTGTAACTGAGTACTGTCACAGATCTGAGTGCTTCTTCCTCCACTGTTTGTCCATCGGGAGGAGGAGTGTTGTAAAAACCTGTCAGCACTGAAAAGTGTCTAAACATCTGACACACATACTCTACCTATCGAAGAGGAAAAAAAACACGATCCACGTGGGGGAAACCAAAATCCTGTTCGCTTTGTTTTGTCTTTACGTGTCAAAAACACGTCAGCGCACAGCTGTGTGCAGCTGTGTGAGAACCTGTGCATCAGTGTCAGGACATCTATTATTTACAAGCACAAACGCAGATGTGAGATATTCCCGGGCGCTTCCGGAGATGGAATGCAACCGCTTGTTGAACACGGAATGAGTTCTGTTTCTTCACAGCTACAACTTCATTGCTGTGTTTTTGGATCTTCACAGGGTTTGAACTCTGTGTGAAAAAGGGTTTCGTTTTT
>VUQJ01016433.1:31687-45953 GCA_015108635.1 Andinoacara biseriatus | reverse complement strand
GCTTTTATTTGTCAGGTCCTTAGTGAAAATAGCTGAGCTTAAAGAAAGAATGACCCCTGCTGTCACACTCCAGACCTGTAAAGTGACATTAGCATTCTTGTATGATTGTGACACCGTCACATTTACAATGTCTTTCCACAGTGAGAGAGACAGACATACAAACGCCCGCAAAAGTACGAGTTGCAATTGAAAAGTTCCACAATTCCATTCATAGAAAGCGGAACCTGGACCAGATTTACATTTGGCTGCTGAAAAGGATAGCAATCTTTCTAATTAGGAAGCATAAACCACTATGAATCCCTTTCTCCTGCTTTAGTGCAAATGAAAGTAACAACAGGTACACTGGAGAGACAACAACACAATCCCCAACAAGGGAATGGATTTGCAGGTGGCAGTCACAGACCATTGCTCTAAATAATAAGTCAGTGTGAGCCACACAAAGTGACTCCAGTGGGCTCCTCAACTTCATTTTTCTGACCTAAGTGTCAGAAGCAGACTCTGTGAGGGTTGCATGAGTGCTTGATGTCCTTTAGTGGGATCTGTGCTCACAGAGCAGCGCTGTGCAGCTCAACTGGCTTTTGCCTGAGAGAAAACCAGAACTGGCAGGTCCATCACTGGCACCCCGTTCTCTCCACAGATGAGACCAGGTTCACGCTGAGAACATGTGACAGACACAAAATAGTCTGGGGATGCCGTGGCAAAGGTTATGCTGCCTGCTGCATCAGAAGCAGACTTTTCCCCTGAAAACTGTTTGGCCTCTTCTTCACAGGCAGAGACCGAGCTAGCGACGATCAGATTGCTGGATCAGCTTGCCAGGTGGTCAGAACAAGACAAACAGGGAGCAAAAATAGCAGCAGTGCCAGACCTGACCTGGTCCAGAGGTGCACAAGGAGACGGCCTTAAAGGAGGTAGAAGCCCAATTTAAATCAGTCGTAGCATTTGCTTTTTTTATTTGGACATTTGTGGCAGTTCCAGCTACAGGAGGTGTCTCTGTGATCTGAGACTCATGAAGCGAAAGCAGCAGCTGGTAAAAAGTCAAAATGGATCAAAATGTCACCCTACATCTGTCAACTAGTTGTGATGGAGGGGTGAACGTACCCAAAACCAAGCTGTCTGCACACCACCTCTGCATCCCTGTCGTCCCATTGGTCATCGCAGATAGAGCCCCACCGTCCTAAGTGAAACACTTCCACACGACCTTCAAAGTCTTCCTCACCTCCAACCAGTCGGAGAGGAGGCCCACTGCCTGAGAGGGGTTTAAAAGATGGGATGAGATCCAGCAGCAAATTTTTATTGGGAATACTGTACCTCTCAGGTGTGGGCAAAAATATTCATGTGTGTTTGCCATGACATTGTGGAAGTCACACTGACCTTCGGGTGGCGCACACAGCACTGCTGCCTCGTTTCCATGGCTGCAGTCACCAGTGACGAACGTCCTGCTCCGGCACTTAGTCAGGGTGTTCTCATCACCACGACAACCCAGACGTTCATAGTGAAATAGGCCAGAGCCTGTGCCGAATTCAGCGTGCTGCAATGCTGTGCCGATATCACTGAAAACAGAAGCATCACCAGTAAGACTGAACTTTTCACATCAGTCAGACTGCAAAACTCTCAAAGGATGTTTTCTCCGTCCTACCCCAGACCCAGCTGTCTGCAGATCACACTGGCATCCCGGTCTGTCCAGTGAGAGTCGCACACTGCCCCCCACTGGCCGTTCAGGTAAACCTCAACACGCCCGCTGCCAGAGGTCGAGCTGCCAACCAGACGTGCAGCACCTAAAATCACAGAGAAACCTGTTGTACTTATGCAGCTATACTACAGTAAAAAAAAACCAAAACTTTATAATAAGTAAAACCCCTGCATTCAAAATTATTCCTGAAGTGCAAACGTATTAGCATTAAAATACATTTAAAGTACGTAAAATTAAAATACTTATATACACTACACTGCTGGATCAGAGTTATTGATACTTTAAACACATCACTTTAAAGTGAACCTATTTTTATTCTTAGACTCTACTAGAGTAGCTTGCAATGACTCCTATTTCAAAGTCCTCATTTATCACATACTGGGCCTCGTTCTGAGAGACCTTCTATTATGAATTGTTCTGTGAGTCTCCTGAACACTTGTGGACATACCCTGGTGGCAGTCGCAGTAGGCCCAGCCGATTGCTCCCGAGTTCTGTCTGAAGAAACACCACGGGTTGGACTCGCGATCTGGGTTCCTGCAGTAGTTGTGGTCACCCAGGCCGCGGCCTGGGTACTGCATGACATAGTCTGGAAACTCAGTCCATTTCAGACAGGGGGCACCAGAGTCCGTCTGGGACACGGTGCCGTTGTAGTATCCCAGCTCTGTGAATCCCTCAGAGCAGGACAGAGGCACTGCACACCACAGAGGGAGGGAGAGGAGAGGATGTAAATGTTGAGAAAGATGAGAGAATGAGATGTTTTGGATGAAAGGGAGGGTATTTGGGTCAGAGAGGACAAATAAAGAGGCTGAAATATGGATAGTTTGGGAAAGGAGAGGGGTAAAAGAGGTCTTATTCAAATCACATTATCCCCACGTCTTTATTACATCTGAACATAAAAGCCTACAGGGATGATTCCTCCTAATGCATTCAGCCACACTGATCCACGGTGAACTGGGGAAATTTCAATGACCCCGGACCTCCTTAGTTAACACTGTGGTGACCAGATACTTCCAGTAATCTTCTCTGAGAGGGAGGAACATGTGAATGAAGCTTTGACAGACTGAAAGGAAATTGCTGACATCAAAGTGTAGCAAAATTAGGCCACAAAATGTAGAGCAGGTTTTGTGCTGCAGCTGATTAAAAACTTACAGCACACGCTGAGGAAAAGAAATCATACAAAAGAATATGAGGAGCAGAGTGGTGCACATACAGGCACCGGATAGAGGAGTCAGAGGTGCAAAGTCACTAAAAAGATAGAGAATGGCAGAAAAGATCTCAGTATCTTTGGTTACTTTATCTTTTTATACGTATTTGCATATTTGTGGGAATGTTGGGCTGCAGGGTCACACTCAAAAAAAGATGAATGCACCGCTGATTGTGTTGGTCTTTTGCTCGTGTGAAACGACTCAACAAATATGATTCAACTTTGGTGCGGATGTTCAGGATGTTTGCTAATATTTCCCAATAATTGTGATATTTCTCTCATTTTTCTTCCCGCTGTGTCACAACAGAAGCAGCTCAAGCTTGTTTCTGTGAAAGATCGACATCTGCTTAACGCGGCACAGTCAGTCTCCATTTTTAACTCGCAGCACCTTTCAAACGAGCTGAAGCCAGTTAAGAGGAAAAAAATGAAAGTGGAAAATGATGCCAAATTAATAACAAAAATCAACAAAATCCTTAGTATCATATACAAAATCTCTGTTTGTTTGTTTCTTTGTCTGCCAACTCCGACCACATGATCAGGCGGTGAGCAACCAAATTTGGCACACAGGTACATCTTATTCCCAGAGAGTTCTTATCTATATAACATAATATGGTGTCATCATGAACAACTTTTAGCACCCACACATGATGTAATATGATATGATAAAAAGACATTTATATAGTAGAGAGGACATCGGCATGGCTGTGTGCTGGTAATAATAATTTAGAAACTAAAACTAGATCAAAGATGAAAGACATGAAAGATGATTTATTGGTTGATTTCTATTGGAAAACCCCCAAATTTTCTTCATACATTATTGTTCCCCTCAGGATGACCTGTTTGCACTTTAATAATCCTGACTTTCTCTATTGTTTCTCCACTATATTTAAGGTTGACAGTTTTTACTTTCTTCTATATTTGTTTCACAGTTCATAATACCCTAAACGAAAACACAAACACTGACAAATACATCAATTAATCAATAAATTATGTCAAATTCATGACTTTTTATTACTTGATAACACTTTATTATTGTCCTTTAATCCTTTCATTCCTCCTTTAATTGCATATACACTAACTTGCCGCTTTTTTAGGTACACCTTACTAGTACTCGGTTGGACCTTATTTTGCCTTCAGAACTGCCTCAATTATTCATGGCACAGATTTAACAAGATACTGAAAACATTCCACAGAGATTTTGGTCCATATTAGCATGACAACATCACACAGTTGTTGTAGATTTGTCGGCCGCACATCCACGATGTGAATCTCTGGTTCCAAAACATCCCAAAGGTGCTCAGCTGGATTTAGATCTGGTGACTGTGGCGGCCTTTTGAGTACAGTGAACTCATTGTCATGTTCAAAAAAGTTTGAGATCATTTTAGATTTGTGACATGGCACCATTAGAAGATGGATACACTGCAGTCATTTAGGGATGGACAGGTTCAGCAACAATACTCGGCTAGGCTGGGGCATTAAAATGATGCTCAGTTGGGGACCCATAGTGGACCAAGAAAATATCCTGCACACCACCAGCAGCCTGAACTGTTGATACAAGGCAGGATGGATCCATGTTGTCATGCTGTTTATGCCAAAGTCTGACCCAGTGTTGCAGCAGAATCCAAAACTCATCAGGCAACATTTTTCCAATCCCCTGTTGTCCATTTTGATGAGCCTCAGTTTCCTGTTCAACCAGGTGTTGTGTTACTGTCAGAACAGCCTGTCTGGCACCAGCAACCATAACATGTTCAAAGTCACTTAAATCACCTTTCTTCCCCATTCTGATGCTTATATTGAACTTCAGCAGGTCATCTTGACATTGTCTACATGCTTAAATGCACTGAATTGCTGCCAAAAGATTGGCTGATCAGGTATTTGTGTTAAAAAGCAGTTGAACAGCAGTTGTACCCAGTAAAGTGACTGGCGAGTGTATTTTTTTCTTGCTCCCCGGCCGCCTTCTATCTTTTCTTGTTTCACGCCAGCAGATTTGAAAATATGAAATCCCCTAAACCACAGAAAAAGCTCAATTAAATGTTGTTTTTTTGCTGATACTGGAGGATTTTCCTCTTGAGCTGTTGCATCTTCCTCTGCAAAATTTCAGTACTTTCTCCACACCCGCAGCTTCGGGGTTTCTGAGGCCAAGCGGCTACTAAACTATGATTAATGGTGGCGGTGTATCAGTAACCACCGACTCTTATCTCCTCAACACACACTGCTTGGCCTTCCTGTAACATTATTTACGCTAGGCAACCGTGAAGCCCACCTCACACACTAACACACCCAGTGACCAACACTGAAACACACAAACGCAGAATAGACAAACACAGAAACGCACACACGCTGGAGGAAGATAAGAGGTAAAGTCATTTTGAACAACAACAAAGTATTCTTGATCATATAAATATTTAAAGCACCCTCACGATGGACTCCAAACCTGAATGAGGGGCAGAAAGAAAATGGGTGCGTGTCCCTTTAAGGAAACTTGAGCCTAAGGAAACCAAAAGCAAACTGGTTCTTCAGAAACAGAAGTGAACGCTTCTCATTGTTTTGTGGCTCTCAAACCAAAAAGTAAGTGCTAAATACTGAATTTTAAAACGTAATTACTGCCATTCATGTTGTCTTTAATCTGTACGTTCATCCAGCTCTTTGCTGCTGAAGCCTTTAAGTTGAGAAATGCTGCTACAATCCTTTAGTCTCTAAAATATGATCACACAACCTCTTTAGTGAGCTGATGCAAATATTCCTGAGCAAAAGTATTTGTTATGTAAATGTAGGTGTTGACATTTCGATGTTTATTTATTTCAGCTTGTTTCCAAGGTCAACAGGGAACTTTGAACTCCAGCTTTTAAAGCAGTGAGCATGAGAAGTCCTCAAGGACGCAGGACAGTAACAAAACCAACGTGCTTTTTATATGTTGAGAAAAAGCCACGTCTGACTATTTTTTTAATGAAAATCCTTGTCTTTGCTTTTTTTTTTTGGTTTATATTTAAAAAGGTTCAAGAGAATTGCCGGTCCATTTTAAGGTTAGGGACAGAGTGTGATGAGCCTTGTGTACTACACACAGTTGGCCAAATGCGTAATATACACGTGGTCAAAGTGGTTGGATTGTATTACAGTGTTAAAGCAATCCTGGCAGCTTCCAAGGTTGGGAAAAAATTAATCCGTTGTGGGGGGGGGGGGCGCCAAAAAACTGCAGTTCCTCTAGTGGCCACTTGAAGCTGCCTCCAAAAGTGAGTCAATCAATGCTCATAGATGCGCATGTTAAAATACCAGAACACAAACAGTGTTTTTAAGAATGCTGTCATTTATTTGATTTTTTTTTTTAAGAAATTAAAATGCACAATATTCTCAGTCTCAGACACTGCTGAGCCAATCAAACAATCAGTTTAGCACGCCAGGATTAAATCTCCCTTTCACTTTCTGCTACCTGTCAGAGCGCCATCTGCAGAGCGTCGCCCCTCTTTTACCCATCTCTCCAAATCTTCGGACTGAGAAGGAGGACAACCGGTTCATTTACAGGGATCAGCAGCAGAATTTCAGAGTTGGAGTTTCAGAGTTGATAAATATAAATATGTGGGTCACTCAGCTCTGTAATAGTCAGATTCGGGGTGATCTTATAAATGTGGCTGCTCCCTTCTATCAGCCCATCACAGCAGCTGCAGCATCAGCTGCAAAGCCAACACAGCGTGCAGATAACTTTTCTTCAGAGATCTCCTGATAGTGAGCGTTTCTAACTGCAGATGATGAAACAGCAGCCCCGGTGCAGAGCTGCAATTCAGCAGGTTGAAATTAGAAACTGCAGACCTCACCTGTGTAGGACATTCTGATGTCAACGATCAGGCATGTATTTAATGCGCAGTAGGAATATTTTCCATGAGGCTCCTGTAAAATCTGGCATACTCTATTTAGTTAGTTAGCAGTAGTTTTCACTCTGAAACAGCTGTGCTTCGTGGGTAAATAAAAGGTGGAGATAGTGTCATCTCTCCTGTCACAGGATGGAAGCACTGAAAGTGGAAGTCAATTTTATTTTCATTTTTAACCCCGCTGGAAATTTTTAAAAAGATTTACCCGAGGCAGACGGATGAACAGCGTGGAGGAAATCCCCCCACGGGGCAAACTGCTCCCTGATTATAAGGCGCATTGCCGTTTTGATTGACAGGTGGGTTTGTGCTGTTCAGCGCTGACTTATAAAGAGTCAGCTGTTCGTTTTCCTACATAGCTACATAATCAGCATCCTATGTAATATCACAATAACTTAGGAATGCACTTTGGTAACCATCCAACCAAACTAGTGCAAGCATTAACTAATCTCTAAATAACTCAAAGTGACCAAACCAGTGCAACCACAATTATAATCAGCCTTTTAATATCTACTAACTCCTTTCAGTGAGACTCAGGCAAAGCTGTTCAGCACATCGGTGCAAGATTAGCTCATTCTAATCAGTTTCTTTGTGAATTATGTCTATAGTTATGTTATTAGAGTCAATCTGCAGCTCAGAGCTACGCAGGCAGGTGGTGTTTTCACGTGAGCTCAGATGTGTTAGTAAAACACCTGCGTCCAACAACTGAGTGAAGCATGAATAATTTGTCCTCAGGCAATACTGAGATTATTAAGGAGATCACACAGTTTGCGCATGATACCAACAGGGCTAACCCCAACAAGTTTAAACACTCTAATGGTGAACGTAGTGTTAAATAAATGAAGCTCATTTCCAATCAAAAATGCAGCGACTTTTGAAAGCTCCAGCAAGCTCAAGAACTTAATTCAGATAAAGAAGCTAATGTGAATGTTGACCTACATTTAAAAAGTCTTTGTCTGTGTTCTTAGAAATGGCATCCCGCAGCAGTCTCTTCTCTGAGGAGCAGTTTCTGTGTCCCATCTGCCTGGATGTCTTCACTCGCCCAGTTTCCACTCCGTGTGGACACAACTTCTGCATGTCCTGTATCACATCATACTGGAACGATGCTCCAGTGTGCCAGTGTCCCATCTGTAAGGAACATTTTCAAAGGAGACCTGACCTCAAGGTCAACACTTTCATTTCAGAGCTAGCATCAAACTTCTTGTCACTTCGAATTAAAGACGTTCACACCTGGAGCGCTCCACCACAGCAGGCCAACACTGGAGCTGTGGTGCTATGTGGCATCTGTACCGACACACCAAAAGAAGCTATTAAATCATGTCTGGAGTGTCAGACTTCATACTGCGATGTTCATCTGGCGCCTCATCACCGAGCCCCTGGACTGAAGAGACACACGCTGGTTGAACCTATGGAGAGCCTGGAGGGGCAGATCTGTAAGGACCATAACAAGCTGCTGGTGTTGTTCTGTAGAGACGACAGCATTGTGCTGTGTGATGTGTGCTCCAGCTCACGCCACAAGGCGCACAATGTTGTTCCCGTGCAGCAGGCGTATGACGAGATGAAGCATCTGCTAGCGTACACTGAGGCTAAAGTGCAGCAGATGATCCAGGAAAGGCTCCAGAAGGTGGTAAAAGTTAAGGAATCGGTGAAGCAAAGTGAGACAGAAACCAAAGAGGTGATTGCCCACAGCATGCAGGACTTAACAGAGCTGGTGTCTGAGATTCAGAAGAGTCAGGCAGAGGTCATCACGGTCATCGAGAAGAAGCAAAAAACAATAGAAGAACAAGCAGGTGTGTTTGTTTGCAATATAGAGCAGGATATCGCAGAGCTGCAGAGGACGACTGTGAAACTGCAGGAGCTAAAGCAGACTAAGGATCAGCTTAATTTTCTTCGACACTACCCAAACTCCTCTGTCCTGCCTCACACAGCGGACTTGTCCACATTCAGCTCAAACCCACACCTGGAGATGCAATGCGTAGGTGAATCTTTGAGAAAATCTGCGTCACAGCTGCGAACACTGCTGAGTAAGATGAACACAGAAATAGAAAAATTGCGCAACGACTCGCACGTGTCAAATGAAGCCACGCTCAGATACATGCAGCAGTACGAAGTGAACGTCTTGCTCGATCCGGACACGGCTCACCCTCTGCTCGTGTTATCTGACGATGGGAAACAGGTGAGATACAGAATGCGCTCAAGTAGGTGGGAAAACCAAATGCCAAATCCAAACATGTTCACTGAGCATCTCGCAGTTCTGGGAAACACTGGCTTCTCCTCCCGCAAGTTTTACTTTGAGGTTTATGTGGGCCGAAAGACTGAGTGGTGTCTGGGCGTAGCCGCGGAGTCAGTCCAGAGGAGAGGGTCACTTGGTCGGCATTCACACAGTGGGCTGTGGGCCATTTGGTTCCTGGAAAATAAGTTTGAAACCTTCAACTCTCCGGACGAGCCAGTCTACTTTGGGAAAGTGGAGCGGGTCGGGGTGTTTGTGGATTATGACAGAGGTCAAATATCATTCTGGGACATAAAGACTGTAACACTTATTTACTCTTTCACTGAGTGTTTCTTTACTGAGGAGATCTATCCGTACTTTAATCCCTGCGACAATGAATTTGGTTCTAATTGGGATCCAATGATAATTGTTCCTGTTGGTGAAAGAGAGTCAACGGAGGCTTCAGAGAGTCAGCTTTTGAGCCAAACATATCTTGAATGAATGTGCCTTAAATTTAAAGATATTTTTCTAGAATGAAGACTGTTTCACATAATAATATTGCCTTTAAAAGTTATTAATGAGAATGTGAATGAGTGAGCTTCTTTTTTTCTTTTTTTTTGCCGATAGCCTATCCACTACATTTTTTTCAGTTTCTGTTGTTTATGTTATTGATTGCTTAGAAATCTTGTGAAAAATAGTTCAACAATTTCAAAATATTTCAACTCTTCCTCACACTGTCTTTAAACATTCAGCAGTCTTCAGGAATACTTCTCCAGACTTCTGGAAGGACAATCTAAGCTCTTCTTTGGATGTCGGCTGCTTTTTGTTCCTTTCTCTGTGAAGATGATCCCACACTGCTTCAGTAATTTTGAGCTAATGTTGATAGTTTTCCATTGTGTGTTCTTCAATCCAGGTATGCTTTTACTGCATTGATGATGTGTTTGAGATCATTGTTATCCTGAAAAATGAAGCCACTGCCGATCAAATGCTTTCCAGACGGTACTGCATGGTGGACCAAAATCTGACCATACTTTTCTGCAGCCCAAATGCTGACAGAGCCTCCACCATGTTTTCCAACTGGCTTTAGACACTTTGAGTACCTCTCCTAACCTCCTCTCCATATTGACAATTTGAACCAAAATTTTCAAATTTAGATTCATCACTCAATCAGACCTGTTGCTACACATTTTCAGTCCAGTTCTTGTGTAATTTGGCATACCTCAGCCTTATTATATAAATAGCTGCCACTTCTTCTGCCCTCAACTTGTCCAGATTCCTTTATTAAGGACACACTGCACACCATACCAAGATATGAAATATTCTCAACTAACAACACTTTAGGAATCACCTTGTTGGTGTCAAACTGTGTTATCATTGGCCTTTTTTGAAAATTCTGCTAGAGAAATTGGAACAAATTATGCATTCTAGTAACTGCCAGTAACACAGTACCTAAAGATACAAAAATTTGGTTGATTGCTAAATTGTCTGTTATGTGTTAGGTGCCTTTTTTATGCTCAAATGATTTCTAGGTCAGTGTTAAGTGGCTAAATAAACAATAAAACATTCCTCTCACAATGGTCAGGTGCAAGAACTAGACTAAAAATAGGTGAAAAAGTAGCCAATGTCCAAAAAGGGGCTCTGAAAATCCTTCAGAAGTCCTTGAAAACTATTTTAAAAAACTCATGAAGGCAAAAGAAATGAGGCGATACTTTCAGAAAGTACTGATGTGTGTCTAATGACTAATCACTTATTTATTATCACAGTTTTTATATAATAATGATAATAATTAAATTATTTTTTCTAATAAACTTCACACACATTGCTAAGCAGCACCATGACTGTCTTATTAATTCAGGATGGTGACTTCAGCATCATCTTATAACCAGGCAGCAAACAATTAACACTAATTTATGACACTACAGAAAAATTCAACTTGTTTTTTTTTAGCACATTCTTCTGCATGTGATGTGTTCTGTGATGTGTGACAGGCTCTAGGTTTTTAGCTGCATCAACTCTTTGTGCACAGAAAGTATTTTAGCATGTCAGTGAAGGAAAAAAATGAAGGATGACTAAATGCAGATCTGCTTCAGTTTAACTGAGAATAAAGTGGAGCTGGTTATAAGAGCACTACATGTGATTTCAAGTCAAATTATGAATTCACCAGGTGTACTTATATAACTAACATAAAAGTATGAGGGAAGTCAGTAAAGTAGTGAAAGGAATAAAAGGATGCGTGCAGCTATCTAAAACACTGCTGAATTTTTATAAGTCATGATTAGATGCACGCTGTTCTTCTGGTGATGAGGTTGGCAAGTGTAGTAAGTTTGTTGAAAAAGTGTTGATGCTGTGCAGTGTTTTTTTTTTTTGTGTGTGTGATGTATTTTGGGGTGTTTCGCCACTGCTAGGTGTATGCCACTTAGTTTATTTATATTCAACAGAAGACAGACATCTCTACAGCTGGTATTTCCAAAAGAGATCAACTCAAACCAGAACAATCTTGATGGATAAAGAGCCCTACAGGTCAGATAAAAAAACAAAATAATTCTGTATTTGGTGTAAACTTGTGTAATTTTGACACACTTGCATTTGTCTGATTGAAAAATAAATCAATTCAATTTTATTTTATTTATATAACACCAAATCACAACAAATGTCACCTCAAGGTGCTTTATATTGTAAGATAAAGACCCTACAATAATAAAGAGAAAACCCAACAATCAGACAACCCCCTATGAGCAAACACTTGGCAACAGTGGCAATAATGTGGAAGAAAGCCAGAGATTATTAATAACTTTTTAGAGTTTTACAATTAGTGCATACAAGGATATGAGTTAGGCTCTCAAATAAATTAAAACTCTGTCTGGGTCTTTGGTTGATTATTAAGCTGGAGTGGAAGCTTGCTTCTACTCCTCCTCCTCATGCTTCGAGGATTGTGACAGTTAGTGACTCAGGGGTGTCGATTCATTTAAACTATTCATCCTGCTGTAACCAGGTTTCTGTAAGGCAGAATAAATCAATATGTTGTTGCGAGGAGTAAGTAAACATTGTGGAAGGATGGTGAAGAAGCAGTGACTCGGCTAAAAGCTAAGCTAGTAGCTATGATAAGCTAGTGAATCCCTAAAGAAACAATAAGTGAATAATATTTTTACATAATGTACAGGTGGTTCAGCTGAGAGTGTGCTTAGGATAAAGCATGTCAAGATTGCACTATGAAATAAGCCATTATCAAAAGATTTGTAATTAATCAAGCTACATAAATTAGGCCACACAAAATACTACTGTGCGTTAGAGCAGGAACTGATACAACCCTACAGAGCGAGCTAACACCAAGTACGACCAAGCAAAAAAGGCTGAAATATACTCAAATATAGTTAAAAAATGTTTGATTTAATTTTCAAGTGACTGAGTCATTTATGACCGCAGATATACATTTATATCTGGTGTGATGTTTTTTATATCCTAAGAATGTTACTTGCTATGAATTTTTGTATTTCTCTGCACATTTTGATAGTTTTTTATAGGAATCATCCCATTGGTGTGGCAGTAATGCAAATGTGTGTTGGGTAGTTTTTAATTTATTTAGTAATTATTCTATAATTAGGCATCTCATTTTGACAGTTTTAAT
Source organism: Andinoacara biseriatus (assembly GCA_015108635.1). Lineage (NCBI taxonomy): Eukaryota > Metazoa > Chordata > Actinopteri > Cichliformes > Cichlidae > Andinoacara > Andinoacara biseriatus. The sequence continues at coordinate 33,365 of VUQJ01016433.1, read as the reverse complement.
TTTCAGTGTGCGTGTATTTTGTTTTGTACAAAAATATGGAAGTAGCCAACGATGAAAAAGCACAGATTATGAAAGTTTAGAAGCAATTTGTTGTCTGAATAAAAAGTCACTAGCTTATCTGTATTTTAGTGTTAAATTGATATTTGCATACTGTAATACATAATCCACTCAAATCTACCTGAAGTTTTTTTTCTAATATTATTAAGACAAAGAAAATTTGTTTTGTAGGAAGTAACAAAGATTTGTATTTTTTTCTTAAAGTCTAAATAAATGTAATTTTGGTCATACAGTTTGTGTTGATGTCGCCACTGATGTCGTAGTTCATTGGACTCATCACAGGTCAGAGGTTATTGTGTAAAGTACAGAAAGAAAATGGTAAGTTTTGCTGTTGATGGTTGGTTGTATTACACAAACTAATAAGTCAAGGAGACTCCACAGAGTCATATCCAGGACAAATTTATCTTGTTTCACTAAAATCTGACCAGTACCAGAAACTTAAAATGGAAAAGTTCCTATAAAAGGACAAATATGCAAGTTCCATTAAAATCTGTCTTATACTCTAGGAGGAGGAGTGATTCTTGTACATCGGACACCTTGCAATGGCATAAAGTCATCGGATGTCTGGCCAGATGAGCTAAAAAAAATTAACAGAACATTTATAATATCATCCATAGATAAAAGAAATAACGACATATGTAAAGTCTCCAGCATACTTAAATTTGTACTATTTGCAGATAATACTAATATTTTTTTTTCAGGTGACAGTTTACATCAGCTTTTAGAAACAATTTCAACAGAAATTAATAAATTGAAACAATGGTTTGATATTAACAAATTGTCATTAAATTTGAGTAAAACAAAATATATGTAATTTGGAAAACAATGTCTAACTAATCAAAGACAAGTGATAGTAGATAATTTAGAAACGGTGTATGAGTAAAAATTTCTGGGTGTAATGTTGGATCACAAAATCTACTGGAAGCCTCATGTTAAGCATGTAAAAGCCAAAATAGCAAAGAGCATTGCCTTGTTAGGAAAAACAAAGCATGTTATGAACAATATTTTATACTGTTCAATGGTGTTATCTTATTTGAATTGTTGTTTGGAAATATGGGGTAACACATATTAACGCACTCTACAGCCACTATGCACATTACAAAAAAGAGCGATAAGGATAGTTAACAATGTCGGATATCTGGAGCATACAAACGCCTTATTCTTAAGGTCAAACATGTTAAAATTTATGGGTCTGGTAAAATTTAAAACTGGTCAAATACTATACAAAGCAAGAAACAATAAGTTACCAGAAGGCATTAAAAAATGTTCACAAAGAGAGAAGGGGGTTATGAACTGAGGAAAGTTAAATAAAAATAAATAAATAAATAAAGTAAGAACAACAATGAGAAGTATGTGCATAGCGCTCTGTGGAGTAAATTTGTGGAACAATTTAGAAGAGAAATTGAAAACATGTACCAATATAAATCAGTTTAAAAAATTATATAAAATAACACTTATACAACATTATATGAATGAGGTAGAGTGTTAAATATTTATCAGGATGTACTGTACATGATGAAAAACCAAACAAAAAAAACTAGGTGTATGTGTGTATGGACATATGTAGGTGTGTGTGTGTATGGATGTATAAGTATATGTGTTTATGTATATGTGTGTGTAT
>VUQJ01016425.1:13578-33675 GCA_015108635.1 Andinoacara biseriatus | reverse complement strand
CAAAACACTAAACTCCTTCAAATCAAGGCTGAAAACCCACCTGTTTAAAGCTGCTTTTGATTAGTAGGTCGCAAACAAATCCGCTCGAAAGCTACTCTAAACAAAATATCTTATTACAAACTCCCTATGGTTATCACGTGTAACTGCTTAATGATTTCTATGATTATGTGTATTGATTTGATGTTTTGATGATTTGTTATGTACTACATTGATGTTTTAATGCTTTTAATGATTTTAATGCACATTTATTTGATTATCTTATGATGTAAAGCACTTTGAATTGCCTTGCCGCTGAAATGTGCTATACAAATAAATTTTTACTTACTTACTTACTTACTTACTTACTTACTTACTTACTTACTTACATAGAACCAATAGTGCAAGACAGATGAAGTGCACAGTGCAGATACACAGCACAATAAATACAAATAAAATACACAGTATTATGAATACAGAAAAGTTCCAATCCTAAAAAGTAATAAAGGAAGAAGACAGGACAATGGGTGATCTACATGGCTATACATTTAGCTGCAACAGAGTAAGTAGAGCAAGTAACCTAAAAAAGAGAGGCACTGTCACTTTAGAGGGTTGTGACTCAGACTCTGAGCTAGCAAATGCTTTTAATTGTTTCTCAATTTACTTGATTTTAGCAGAGAGGCAGGACGCGAGTCATAAACTTAAATACAGCCCTCATTTTAATATTGAAAGCACAGATATTGTGACGGCCTTCTCTTTCATAAAGACAAACAAGAGTCAGGGACCAGACAACGTCTTTGGTCCTCCACTCAAATTGTGTGCCCAACACCTGTGCCCATACATCCATCCATTTTCTTCCACTTATCCAGGACTGGGTCGCCGGGGCAGCAGCCTAAGCAGAGGAACCCAGACCTCTCTCTCCTCAGCCACCTCCTATTTGTGTATTTGTTCCTATCTTGGTTGAGATTTAGTTGTTTGTTTGTTTATTGTAACTTGTGAGCCTCCAGCAAATAAATGCTGTTAGTTAAGCTCCAGTTTCATGTGTCCTGCATTTGCGTCCTACCCTTCCCACCACACAGCTTAACCGTGAGAGAACTTGACAATGTGGCTGTTAGTATTAAACTTCTTTTCTATGTGGTTAACATTTCTAGGTAAATACTTGGGTAGTTATTTTAAACCACCTACAGTACTGTGCAAAAGTCCTGAGCCACCCCTCATTTCTTGATATTTTGCTTCCAAGGAGTCAGACTTAAGTGGTCTTAAGCAAGTTCTCAAGACTTTCTGAGGGGCTTTCAGAGTTTTTCTTTGGATACTGGCTTAATTTTCACAAATTTTTTAGTCCTGTCGTTGAACCTGACCATTTTCAGTGTTCTTTTTGTTCGTTAAGCCACTTTGTACTGATTATAAATATTTCAAGCATAAAGAGTATGTCTACCCATAACAGATAAATTAGCAAAGAACCAATTTTAAATTGTATCTGTTGCTATCAGCCTGTTGTGGAAACACACAAACAAGGTCATTCCCAAAGAGCAATTGGCCAAAAAACATGGTAGTTTTTGGCATGGAGTGGTGTGCGTCCTTAAAACTTTAAAGAAATTGGACAAGTAGAGAGAATTTAAGGGACAGGAAAGAAAAAACTTTTTATAGCAGATGAACAGTATCGGAAAGTTTTGTCCTTCCGAAAGAAAAGAATTCAGCAGAGACCTGACACTGGACTTGAGAGATGTTCAGCTGATCCATCTGTTTGCCAAAGCTGCCTCAGAAATGGTCTCAGTGGACGGGTGGTTGTCAAGAGGCTTTTTGCACAATACTGTATTTATATGCATAAATGGATAGAGAGCTACACCATGAGTAAAATCTCATTAGCCAATTTGTCTGAAAATAAGGTGTAAAATGCGTCTCTTTCTATGCAAGTTAAAATTCTTGCATGTGTAATGTTACACTACATTAAGGCATGTTGGTTTAAACAATAATGTAACGCTCTTACATTTATATACTGTTTTTCTAGTTTTACTAACCACTTAAAGCACTTCAGACTCCAAATCACATACATTCTAAAATTTATGGTTAAAGTGTGCTTACCTAATACTATGATAATGAGTAGATGGATACAATTAGTTAATGCAATTTACAGTTCTGCTGTTTAGTAGTTTTTGGAAAGTGGGACAAATGTGAATATTTTCTGTTGGGGAATTTCCCCACAGATCTCTGCTCTTAGAGTGCCATGTCTCTCTCTCATAATGCCTCTGATGCAACCACAAAGTGGCAGTGGCGTGCGGTGATTTTTACATAAAGGCAAGCAGAGACGGTGCTTCCACCCTCAAAAGACCAATTTATGAAGTCACATTATAGCAGAACGCTGTTTGAGATGAAAGGATGAGATCACATTCACTTGTGCATGTCTTAATTGATGTCTGTTTTTAGATTTGACGAGCCTTGCTTGTCCTGACGGAACGCCCCTGCTACGTGGTAATTTTGGTTAATTTGTACCTTTGGTCACATTTTCCTCCTCAACACGTTACAGTGATTCAGGGACCAGCCTACAGACAAAGAGATACCACAACGAGCAAGAGCCTGTAGTGCAGTTTAGCATGTATAATACAGAAAAAGACTGTCTGTGTCTGCAGATTCAAAACTTGTGAAAGTCACTGATTGCAAAGGATTTTCCACAAAATATTTCATATGATTGTGTGTCTGACTTTATTTGTATGGTTCTGTCCTTTGAACCATCAAATTGTCTCTCCTTGTGCTGAAAGGGCTTCCTCCCACACAATTCTTCTAATATTGCTGTATATCTAGTAAAAGAAATGTTAGGCCATACTTCATCATGTTCACCTTGTTTTTTCTCACACACGTACTTGGTTCACCACTGATACACTTACCTTTAGCTTTTCATGTCACAAGCATTATAGATCAACTGGGAATGAAGTTAGAGTAATGTATCTCTGTCTGGGTGAGACAAAATAGGCCAACGATTAGAGGGCAAAAACTGCCGCTCCATAACGACTATTCCTCTTTGCATCTTTGTCCTCTCAGTGGTGTCTTGTGCTGACCCTGGAAAGGTGGAGCACAGCAGGCGGGTGCTGTCGGGTACCTATTTCACCGTGGGTTCAACCGTCCAGTATATTTGTGACAAGGGCTTCACTCTGTCTGGAAACAGCCTGCTTACCTGCTTCAACCGGGGATCCTCAGGCCCCAGGTGGAGCCCGAAGCTGCCTAGATGTCTGCGTATGTACCAAAGTTTTCGTTCTCTTACTATAAATGCCTGAAACTGGCAGTCAGACCTCATGTGGTGGTTTTCTGGTGTGTTAAATGGACTCATTGTTATATAGCCCTTTTCTACTAAAGTGCTTTATACAACACATTTGCATTCACCCATTCACACACACATTCATACAAGTACATTTTTCCACATCTACACCATCTATCTAACATTCACACACATTCACACTCCCATGAACACATCGGGAGCAACTCAGGGTTCAATATCTTGCCCAAGGATACTTTGGCATGCAGACTGGAGCAGCCAGAGATCGAACTCCTATTCGTCGATGACCTGATCTACCTGCCTCCTGAGCCACAGCCACCCCAAAGTGAAAGTACTAAGTAGGGTTTGAGCTTCACGTGGATGCTCTCTCTCTCTTATGGGTCTGTATATATATCCATTGTACTTGTGCCACTTTTTTAATTAGAGAAAAATACATTCAGAGAGTTTTAAAATGATTTATGAGAATCCCTTTTGTAGGCTCAACTTGTGTCTGACCCTCATCTTGATATATGCCAAATCCTTTCTCTTTTATAGGCGTTTTCTTCGACTGGGCAGCACTTAATAGTGTATCATCAAGGGGCCAGTAGAGCAGCTTTCGATTTTTATTATGACTTTGCTGCTAATATATATGACACAATTTTTCTCCCTTGAAGAGCTACTGACATTAAAGAAGTTAATTAACCTGCTTCTGAATTAAAGGTTTTGGTGTCAATGGCCTAAATCTATTGTAGAAGCTCTTTGCTTGCTGCAGCATAAACATTAAAACTACCTCCCAGATATTGACTACATTCCTCCCATGCAGTCAAAACATTTCTGACAACTCTTATTTTTTATTTTCTCCTCATTTTGTTCCTGAGTATGTCCTTATCAGTGTGCCTTCTGTGTCTTCCTAGTTTGGCAGTTTGCTCTTTTTCTCATTTACTTCCTTTTTGATTTTGTTGTTGTTCATGTGGCTTTCTGTGTTTTTAGTTCCGCTTTTTGTTCTCCCCCCAAAAAAGTTAGTGCCCATAATATTTCCATTATTGCTGCTGACATATGATCTGGTTTTCTAAATACTCTTTTAATTCCAAACTGAGAAATTCCACTCTCCCACTCTCTGGATATTTAGAGTGTAAATCTATAAATCTGAGTGGAATCGAACCCAGGCCTTCCAGATGGTAATCTAACTGTGAGGCAGCAGTGCTAACCACCGCTTTATTTATATTGTGTAAATATAAATAAATTAACCAAGATGGAAATGCCTAAAAAGAAAATTCCAATTAAAAATGACAGTTTTCTCTGCTTCAGATTTTAGCTTGTTTCCAATTTATCATTAAAACACAACATTATAGCTCTCATTATAAGGTTCAGCCTCAGAGAAACCAACAAGCTCCCTTTAACAGGAAGAAACCTCCTTCAGAACACATCAGAAACATGCAGACCAACAACCCCAAAGACAAAACAAAAACTACAGAAAAAAATTGAGAGTGAGAGGTGCTCTTTGTATCATGGGATGTCCCACTGCAGCCTAGGCTTATAATTTTATAAGTTTTATCAGAAAGAAACGCCTAAAATTAAGAGTATAGAGGGTGTCAGCCTTCACAGCTAATGGCTCTGCCTCCCATCTCATTTTTCTTTTTGGAAATTTTAGGAAACACAAGAAACCATGCACTCAGAGAACAAAGGGCTCTATTGGGATAATATTGTACTACAAGGTCTGTAAGATATGAGAGAAACCAGCATTCTTCCAGGTCAGGTGTGACTGCAGCCATTCTCCAAATCTCTGAATAGTAGTGAATAGTCCGCACATGCTAATCAATCAATACTCATGATTTGCATACAAGCAATCATGCAACTGAGCTTGTGGCTCATTGTTAGGCAGTGGCCTTAGTTTCAGCCATTAAGCAACTTTACTGTTTAAAAGGTTGGGGAAACCTGCAGTCAGTTCATGCATCAAGACAAATATTGAGGGATGCTCCGTGAAGAAGGAAAAGCCAACAAATTCTCCGCTGGATGAAAAGCCATCACAGTAGAAAAGCTTTGAATTGTTTAAATGTATCTTTGTATCTTGTATGTTGTATCTTGTATCTCATACAGAAATCCATCTGACAGCTGTAGTTCAGTTGTAAAAACAATAGGGTTCAGTGTCTGAAGGGCTGTCTCTGAGGTCACACTCACAAAGTCAGAGCCTGTCCAGTTGCCATCTATATTTTAGAGGCTCTAAAAATTATGGGAGACCACTCAAATCTCCAACTGCAAGCCCCAAGGTGCAGATGAGAAGCAGTGTAACAATTCAGGGATCCTGCAAATGTTCCTTCTTTGATGTTGGTGTAATTTATCCTGGAGGCAGGCATCATGCCGTGCCTTCTACAGCCTCTACAACAGAGGCTTTGCATTAACAGGTGATTTTGAATTTTACATTTTAGGAATTGCTACATACTGAGTAGCCCTGGGTCCTTGCGCCATACCTCTGCTCACCTGTACCATGGCCGCCCATCTCTTATATACAATCTAGTAGTGAGGTGTATGCCACCATTGTAATAATGTAAACTCATTCAAACAAAATGCAGGAACACACTCCTCCAACTGCTGTTAGTGAAAATAATATAGACATACCCCTTTGGCTGCTTTCAATCAAACAAGACAAATGCAGGATTTGTACACCAGTTAAACACCCTACAATCAATTTTGTCACCTTTAATCCATTAGGTTCAGTTAAATTTATTTATACAGTGGCAATTAACAAGAGCAGTTGCCCCAAGGTGCTTTATATTGTAGGTTAAAAACCCTACAATATTAGAAGAAAAAAAAACAACCTGACTCCCTATGAGCAAGCCCTTGGCAACAGTGGGGAGAAAAAGCTTCCTTTTAACAGGAAGAAACCTGTGGCACAACCAGACTCAGAGAGAGGCCGCCCTCGACCATGAGCAGCTGGCAGTGTGGGGAAAGAGAAGAGAGCAGAGGGAGCTGGGACACAAGGTACACCGATTAGAGAGAGAGCCAAAGTTTAATAGTTACTAATGTGTAAATCTAATAGTGGTGTATAAATATATGGAGAGTAAAAAGAAATGAGGGAAGAAGAGGAAATGCTCACTGCATCATGGGAAGCTCCCATCAGCCGATTGCAGTGGGTTCAGGGTCACCTGATCCAGCCTTAACTATAAGCTTTATAAAAAGGAAAGTTTTAATCCTTCTTACTAATTTAAAGCTGGTGTGCAGGCTCATTATCATTGCTGAAATTGTCTCAGCTATCACCATCATCTGCATCAGTCTGTTACTATCCATTTTCCACAACTAGTGTCCTAGTTGTGGAAAATGGCAAGGTTCATTGTACTTTTACAGCAATTCAACAAACTTAATTATTGTCAAATTTAATTACTCGAACCCTGTTTATAACTAGAACTCAAGTCTGACAGGTAACCAGACCAAAATCTCTCACAGGTGTTCAATTGGATCTGGTGAATATGAAAGACATAACCTATCATTCACGTCATTTTCATCATAATAAAACTGTTTATTGAGACTATTGACCTATGGATGGTTGTACTGTCATCCTGGAAGAGACCACTCTCATCAGCACAGAAATCTTTCATCATGTGATAAAACTGATCACTCAGAAAGACTTTAATAGTTTTTAGTAAGCTGTTCTACAAAAAGTAGGAAAAGTCATTCAAACCACACAGTAAAAAACACCCACACAATGACTGAGCCATCACTACTGAACATCTTAAGATTGACAGTAATACTATTTTAAAATAGATACAGTGTTTCTCAGCAGATTTTAGATAACTGATGTAATTTAATCACAATCTAGACAACTTTGCTCTCCAACTGTCCCAATTATTTAAAAAAATGGCATTCTGTTAAAAATATTAACAATTGATGAAAACTAATTAATTACACAGTTATGACCATATTTTTCCACAACTTTCTCTCCAGCTGAGACCTTCGAACCCTGCAATCATCCAGGAACCCCTACCTATGGTATCCCCAGCTCCAGCAAGCTCCACTTCCAGGTTGGAGAGACCCTACACTATTCCTGCCAGACTGGCCATCAGCTGTTGGGTGAACCTGTTCTCCACTGTGTCCCTGGGCACCCATCCCAGTGGAGTGGGCTACCACCTGTCTGCAAAGGTATGAAACTGAAGCGTGACTTTTTTCTTAATTATCAATTCAATTTTTAAGATGACGTGAAGCACAAAAATCATCATGGCCAAGCCAGAAGCAAAAAGATTATATTTGGAATTTTGCATTACTTTTTAAATCTAATTCAAAATATATAAAAATTGTGTACAAAAAAATATTGTCAAATTGAAGTATGCTCTTTACAACCAGCAAGTCAAATTATATAAACAGATGTTATACAAGCAAATGTATGTAAATTCTATAAATTCAGTTTAATAATAATATTTATTATTTTCATTTTCTGTATGATATTATGATTAGATTAAGCTTTTATGTGATCCTGAAGTCATGGGGCTCTGATCCCCTGAAGCATTTTGCTTATAATCACTTTTAATTATCCTCCAGATATAAATTCATCTGAAGTGGAGAGTAAAAAACATGGAGGATTTCAGGCCTCCAAATTTAGGGCAAAATAGTTTTGCAGAAGGTAAAAAGATGCCTGCTGGTGTTAATGAAATTAACAGCAGGTGCACTAGAAGGTCAACAATGAGACAACCCCCAAAACAGGAACGGTTTTACAGGTAGAAGCAACTGACATTTTTCCCTCCTCATTTTTTTCTGTTTTTTCACTAGTTTTGCTTTTGGGTAGGGTCAGTGTCACTGCTGGTAGCATGATGCAACACTTGGAGCCTACAGCGGTTGCACAGGTAGTCCAAGTCCTCCTGGGTGGCATATCAACATGTACCATTGCTAGAAGGTTTGCTGTGTCACCCAGCACAATCTCTAAGCATGGAGGAGATACCAAAAGCCAGGCAGTTACTCTAGGAGAGCTGGACAGGGCCATAGAAGGTCCTTAACCCATCATCTGCTCCTTTGTGTAAGGAGGAACAGGATGAACACTGCCAGAGCTACAAAATTACCTCCAGCAGCCACTGGTGTGAATGTCTCTGACCAAACAATCAGAAACAGACTTCATGAGGCTGGCCTGAGGGCCTGACATCCTCTAGTCAGCTCTGTGCTCACTGCCTGACATCGTGGAGCCTGATTGGCATTTGACATAGAATACCAGAATTGGCAGGTCCACTACTGGTGCCCTGTCCTTTTCACAGATGAGAGCAGGTTCACCCTGAGCACATGTGACAGACATAAAAGGATCTGGAGAAGCTGTGGAGAACATTACGCTGCCTGTAATATCGTTCAGCATTACCAGTTTGGTGGTGGGTCACTAATGGTGTGGGGAGGCATATCTACGGGTCCTGGGTTCTTCCTGATGCATGACAATACCAGGTCCCATGTGGTGAGAATATGCCGGCAATTCCTGGAGGATGAAGGAATTGATAAAATTGACTGACCCCCACACTTGCCTGACCTAAATCCAATGGAATATCTCAGGGACATAATGTTTCAGTCCATCTGACACCACCAGGTTGCACCTCAGACTGTCCAGGAGCTCAGTGACACCCTGGCCCAGATCTGGGAGAAGATTCCTCAGGACGCCATCCATGGTCTTAATATGCCTCGATGTTGCCAGGCATTCATACAAGCACGTGGGGTTTGTACAAATTACTGAGTACCATTTTGAGTTGCTGCGGTGAAATTTCAGCAAAATGAACTAGCATGTTGCAACATCATTTTTTCACTTTGATTTAAAGGGTGTCTTTGAATTCAGCCCTCTGCAGGTTGTGGCACAATGTGGCACCCTTTCATTGTTAACACATTACCCAGCCCATATCAGTGTAGATATCCAGCATGATTTCTTTTTCAATCGGATCGGATGTGTTTTCAAAGTGCTCCTTTATTTTATTTTATTTTATTTTATTTTATTTTATTTTATTTTATTTTATTTTATTTTATTTATGAGCAGTGTTTATTTAGTTTCCAAGGAGTCAGATTTTCTTGTCTTTTTTAAGTGGTCTTGAGCAAAAGTCCACCTGGTTTGTCTTTGGACATTGGCTGCATTTTCATTCATTTTCAGTCTGGTCCTTCTAACTGACCTTTTGTAGTGGAATTTGTTTGTTTGTCTGTTAAGGCATTTAACACTAACCTCTGAATCATTCAAGCATAAAAAGGGATGAATGAGTCTACACAGAAAACTTAGCGAAGAACCAATCTTTAGACACTTTGCTACTCAGTCTGCCACATAAACACTGTTCCCACTTCTTTAACCAAATCTACCACAAATACCAAAGATAATACAGTTTGGTAGGCATAAAATAGTATTTTTGCACCAACAAGGTGTTAATGTGTTCTTTTTTACTGTGAAGGAAAACACCTGAAACACTTAAATTAGAAAAATAGAACATTTATTATTGAAGTATCAGAATTTAAGATGTACACATGATCATGTGGAGGCCCTCTGCGTGCCCGCTGCTCCTCAGTAACCAAAACAATTTATAGAGGCACAATATCAGTTCCAAAAACAGAGTTGTGTGCTGGAGTTTTGGCCTTTGTCGTTGTCTTGTCCAAGCTGGTTTTTTCCATGACTCAGATTTCTCTCATCAGTACATAATGTTTTAATTAGTCATACAGAGCAATCTGGTTCTTATTGATAGCAGAACACGTTGACGTTAAGTGTACGTACAGTGGCAAGAGCTTTAAGATTAGGATAAACTGAGAAGTTACCGCTTTATATCTGTTGTTCTATGTCCAATGTGTTATTTAATTATTTATTTGTTTGATGCACTGTTTATTAATTGATTTCCAGAAGTTTACATTTAAACATTTGTCCATCTGTCATTTGATATAAAATAGATCTCCAACAAGGTGAATCTCAAAGTACTATGAGCTGAAAACTTGGCATCATTTCAGCATGTTGTGCAGTGTGTCCTTAAAAAGCTATCAAAAGCCATCTACCGTTTTCTGAAAGCTCATCAGAATGGAGTCAGAAAGGGAAATTGTATTAAGGAGGAGAAATGGGGAGAAAAAATGGTGTATGCTAAATTACACAAGAACTGGGCTGAAAATCAATGGCAACAATTCCTTATTGATTGAAATGCTTTATTGTTATGGAGTGATGAGTGCAAATTTGAGATTTTTGATGCCGTCAGCAGAGAGGTACAACAGTGAGCATCTACAGCCATCTGTAAAACGTGATGGCAGTTCTTTTAAGCTTTGTGCTGTGATGTGGGGATCCTGTCAAGACTGATAATATTATGAACCCAGAAAAGTACAGTGATATTTTAATCCAGCATGCAACATCATCTGATAAGCCAAATTTGAAAGTTTGGGTTCAAATAGGCATCAGCATGTAAAAATGCTATTTTAAGCCTGTCGAACTTGGGATGGGTACAAATGACGTGTTTATGCAACAGACTACTAACAAAGTGTGTAAAGATACAATTGAAATTTGATTCTTTGCTAAGTTCCCTATTATGTGTAGACAAATTGTCCAATGTCCAAAGAAAAAACCTTTGCAATGTCTTCAAAAAGCCTGGAGAACCATTGTTCCCAATGAACCAAGTCTGGTTTATTGGGAACACAATATAAAGAAATGTAGGGTGACTCAAGACTTTTGCACAGTACTGTATAATATTTATTTTCATCCCCTGCATTGTCACAGTATCAGTAGAGTGTGACTTTTTTAAATCATGTATTATTAAGTCCAGTTACAGTCGCCTGCCTAGTTTGCATATCTTGAAGCCTTTGTTAGTAAAAGCACAAAAATGTATTAATGACCCTTGAATTGCATCATGATCTGGGAAAATATTACCATAACAGCGCCAAACCCTTAAAAAAGTTAAAGCTGAAAGACAGACCAATGTAAGCAAAACAAAGCATGTTTCAGAAAAGCAGGAAAAACACATCAGTTGTAGCAAAAGGCCATATGAGGAGAAAGAATTGTCTTTTTTCAAATTGATTTTTTTTTTAGTCCTGACACTTTGAAGAAGGTTGTTCCAGTCTAGAGGCTAAAATAACAAAAGAGCGGCCTTTACCTTGAGCCTGCTGTTTGATCAAGGCAACTCAGGGAGACAGGGTGCAGTAAGGACATGTTAGACAAACAACCACAATGCAGGAGAGACCCCTCAGGGCTCTAGTGAAGACATGCATCTGTAATTTGCTTTTACTAGAGGAGTCTCAGAGGTTGCACAGCCCAGCTGCTTTGTGCGCACAAAATAAGGGACTCATTTGGTGTCTGATTCCAAACAGTACAGTATATCTGACATTTGCAGCACAGAAAGGGGTTTGCTACATGCATTTAAGTTGTATTTTGTACCAGAATGATAATTTCAAGACAAATGACGTTTCAGTAAACAAAAATTTTCCTTACAAAAATAGTTAAAATGTTCATGCTTTGTTCTTGCAAACCTGTGAGCACCTTTACTTGTGCATGCCATGATCCTGGGTTTGTGACCCAGCGTTCAGGAACAAAGGGAACTAGAACCACAACTAATAAAGCCAGAACGAATAAGGAAACCAAAACGAACTAGAAAATTACAAAACACAGAGAACACAGAACTAAACACAAAAGGAAATCACATAATCACATAATCAAAGATGAAACATAACCAAAACAAAACACTGGGCCACCAGCCAAGGATCATGACAGTATCTTAACCAGCCTTCCCTGAGACTGGGTGCACAGCTCAGCCAGACAACTATTGTACAACTATTGTGAACTGATCCTTTATGTATGAGTGTGGGCGGGTCCTCGTCTGGACATAAAGCCGAAGGGCACAAACTCAGCAGGAGAATACGCTCCCCTTTCTTGTGCTGCGAATACATTTCATGGTCCAAACAAACTACAGCAGCATTTGTGTGCAGCACAGAGGTAAACACAGACAGCGATTATGAGCAAGACAACAAGTACGCACTTTGTGACCTTTTATCTGTGCTATGATCTGATACAAAGCAGCAAGTTCAGCCTTAGGGCCCTACCTAAGTCACAGCCGTGAAAATCACATCACTTTTCTCATGTAATTTACACCATGCAGTGAAATAGTGGTAGAAAACTTTACGTTGAGATGGCAGAGTCATGCACTTCTGCCACTTTTGTCGCATGTTCTTGGTTTGAGACCAGCTAGCTTGCGGGGCCCGAGTTGAACCCATTTTTCAGCCAAGCATCGAGTGCGTTTGCAGTGGAAAAAACGCTGAACGCTTCAAACACTGGCACCGGCACCCCGTCGGTGGAAAAAGGGCCTTAGTCACCCAAGTCTTCAGCAGAGGGGGCTGTTGCTCCAACCAGTGCAACTGGACTCTCTGGTGCAGTTGGGCCTCAACCAAGGACTGCTGTTTTGTCCACATCTGCTGACATCATGTCTCTGCAGCCTGTTTAAGTCATGGATGGATCAGAGACTGTTGATGGGTTCTGCTTCACCTCAGCCAGAGAGTCCAGAGCCAGTAGGTCCTGTTCCACCTGAGCCTGAGCCAGAGAGTCTGAAGCTGGAGGCCGGGGGTTCGGTTCCACCTGAGGTAAAAGCCCGAGCAACCCAAACTACTTGAACTTGAACCTGAGCCTGAGCCAGAGGGTACCAAGCTGCCTGAACCCCTGAGCCCAAGGGTCCCAAGCTACTTGAGGATCTTGAGGGCTCCTGTCACCATCACTAGCATCGGCCCCCAGCCAAGTTACCAGAAGGGTCCAGTGACCTAGTCAATGTCAGTTCCCAGAGTGTCTTTGTCGCAAATACGACCATCTAAGATTCTGTTGTCTCCGCCTACCCCGGCCTCCTGAGTATCTCTGTCTCCACCACGGACCACATAGTCAGCCTCCAGAAATCTTTTGCCTCCGCCACTGGGCCAGCCTAAATTTAACACAAATCTTTTTCATCAAAGCCATTTTGATATGAAACTGCAGGTAAAAATAGGTGTTACTAATCCCATTAAATAGGAACAGAACCTTTGTTCATTTTGACTAGCAATTTACTATTTAATTTACTTTTGATTTAATTTTAATTTTTGCAATTTGCAATACGATATAATAAGAATCATGCAATAGCTTGGTGCATTAACATGCATTTCAGTAAGTTTTGGGAAATTTACATTGATTTAGACTTTATAAAATCCAAATGCACTGCAGGCAACTCAGGCACTCAAAAGCTGGGAATTATTGTCAATGAATAATATTTATTTCCTAATAATTTAACTGGAAAACATCAAGGCAAATAACTTGGTTGCTTAGTTAGCTGAGATAAAGTTAACTAACTACCAGCTAGGTCAGTTGTAAACTAATAAATTTATTTATAAATGGAATTCAATTCATAACAATCCACAACACTGTTAAAATGATATTATAATTGCAACAATCACTTTGAACAAAGTGTGTTCCCTGTGCTTGCAATCTCTCAGTCAGACTGTAGTTGCACATTTGGTTTCTCATGTCATCAATTCAGTTTCATTTATATAGCACCATAACAGTTGCCTCAAGGTGCTTTATATTGTAGAGTAAAGACCATACAGTAATTACAGAGAAAACCCAACAATCAAAACGACCCCCTATGTGCAAGCACTTGGTGCAGTGGGAAGGAAAAACTCCCTTTTAACCGGTAGGAAACCTCCAGCAGAACCAGGCTCAGGGAGGGGCAGTCATATGTCGCAGCTGGTTGGGGCTGAGGGGAGGGAGACAGGACAAGAGGCATGCTGTGGAAGAGAGCCAGAGATTAATAATAACTAATGATTAAATGCAGAGTGGTGTATAAACAGAGTAAAAAGAGGTGAATGAAAAAGAAATACTCATCACGGGAGCCTCGGTCTATAGCAGCATAACTAAGGGATGGTTCAGGGTCACTTTATCCAGCCCTAACTATAAGCTTGATCAAAAAGGTAACCTTTAAACTTAATCTTAAAAGTAGTCTCCCAAATCCAAGCTAGTTCCACAGAAAAGGGGCCTGAAAGCTGAAAGCTCTGCCTCCCATTCTACTCTTAAGTATCATAGGAACCACAAGTAAGCCTGAGAGTGAAGTGCTCTCTTGGGGTGATACGGTACTATGAGGTCTTTAAGATAAGATGGGGCCTGATTATTCAAGACCTTGTATGTGAGGAGAAGGATTTTAAGTTAAATTCTAGATTCAACAGGGAGCCAATGAAGAGAAGCCAATATGGGAGAAATCTGCTCTCTCTTTCTAGTCCCTGTCAGTACTCTAGCTGCAGCATTTTGGATCAGCTGAAGGCTAATAATGAAATATAGCAGTCCAGCCTAGAAGTAGGAAATGAATAAATTAGCTTTTCAGCATCTGTCTGAGACAGGACGTTTCTAATGTTAGATATTTACAGTAACGCAAGAAAGCAGTTCTACAATACAGTACCAGTCAAAATGGGTGAGTGTGTCCAAACGTTTGACTGGTACTGTATTTGCTTAATATGTGCATTGAAGGACATATCCTGCTCAAAAATGACTCAAAGATATCTCACAGTGTTACTGGAGGCCAGGTTAATGCCATCCAGAATAAGTATCTGGTTAGACACCATGTTTCTAAGATTTGTAGTGCCAGTACAATAACTTCAGTTTAATCTGAATTTAACAGCAGGAAATTAGAGGTCATTCATGTCTTTATGTCTTTAAGACATTCCTGCAGTTTAATTAAGTCAAGGACACTTATTCTGTTAAACCTTCATAGCAGGCAACAGACTGCATCAGCTGATATTGTAAATGAAATTGAATCAGTAAACTGGTTTTAAGAGCCCTTTGGTTTCTTCAAGTGTTTTCTTACTTTTTTTTGCACTTTTTCCCCCCATGTATTCTCTCTCTATTCTCAGCCCACCCAGCAGAGTATGATAAGCACAGAGTAGGCGGTAAGTTTCCCTACAAAGACCAAAGTCCTTCTATGATGTCTCTGATTCAACCTGCATACAATGCGTTCTTGTGAGAACTGGAGAATTTGTGCCACCAATATTTCCTTTGGTGCTGCAAAAAAGAAGGCATATCTCCTACATGTCAAGTTTTCAATTATTTACAAAAATACAACTGCATTTTAAGTTGTATAAATAATATGAAGGTAACTGGGGTGAAATCCGACTAAATGTGTGGGGAAAAAATATACAATAACAGTCAAAAAATATATAAATAGACTTACTAAATAAAGGGTTTTGTCAATTTTAGACTGTATAATAAAACTAAAAACATTAAACCAAAGAATCAACATGTATGGATTTACAGTTTGTCATTTATCAAAACAAATTATATTCATGTAACTTTGTTAAAATAGTTACTATTTGCCTTGATAATTGCTTTGCAAACCTTTGGTAATATTACAATCGGTTTTGCAAGGTCATCACTTGGTTGGGTTTCAGATAACCGGTAAACCTCTTTGAATTAAAAAATTGAATCAATCAATGTGTGAATCTATATCAAAGCAATGAAAGAGAAAGAAGAGTATATTGTTATTTGAAGACATGAAGGCCCATTAGCCAAGAATAATGTCAACAACGTAACAAACAATTTAAAAAACTAAAAGGCCTCTGACCCAACTTTCATAAAGGCCTTTTCACACCGAACGCGTAAATTTTGTGCAAATGTTTCATGTGTTAAAAATATTTTTCAGACCCGCCTGTTCGTAATGCAGCCATTCACATCGACCGCTTCATTTCACAGGACGATTTTGCGGCAGAGCGCTGTATTAGCAACAAGTGGTGGTTCCATCTTGACATCAATTGTTCAGTGTGTATTAGACATTCATGATCAAAATGCTGCAAATAAAGTAAATCCTCTTGATCTAAATGGCCCTGCTTCTTCTCCAACAGTATCTACTGCAGATCTAAGGATGGAAGGAGCCCAAGTAGCATTGGCAGTCTTCATCTCCATCATCTCCTTCCTCATCCTCATCACTGGGATCTACCTTTACTTCTCAAAGTATGTCCAAATTAGTTGAATAGTGGATAAAATACTGATGCAACAACACAAAACGAATTGAATTCATTATCTTATCAATTTTTTTTTTTTACTTGTAACACTATTCAAATTTGGAGCTTTATTTTCACAGAGAATAAGAAACAACACAATAAATTACATCATGAATGGAGAAAATAAGTAAAATATATCAGCACACAGTGTAATCTTAACACTTTGTAAAATAAGCACTTATTTCCAGCATTGTAATACCATAGCCTCTCCTGAGGGAAAACAAAAAGTGGGCTTTTAAACGCAGCCTTTTGTTACACATGCACGCTGCATGAGTCATGCAGCGTGCATGTGATCCATTAGCAACATAAATTTCTGATCTCTATGACAAAAGAAGAGATTTGGGCAGCTTCTGTCTCACAGGGACAAACCGAAAGAGAAGCAAATGAAAATATATTTAGCTGAAAGGACTGGCTGCCGTGGATTACCGTCATGGATTTTAGTACAGTGTTGACGAGAAGACCAGAGTGAGGCCTCACACTTTGGTGTAGAGAGCAAAAATACACTTCTCTTTTATACCTGGATTGGGGATAATCATTGGTAATGAGAATCTGGCCTCTAGCTATAACTATAGTTTTTCAGCATGTCAGGTCATGTTCTTCATGCACTTAAACACATCACTGCAAGAGGTCACTCACAAAAATATTATCTTTTAACCCACTAGTGTTTGGGGTTTTTTCTTTGGATGAAGTCTGAATGAATTTTTGTCTTCTTTTAATTAATGTGTGCTTCTTTGTATTTGCTCAGGGTCCAGAGGAAGCCATTAAGACTCTCCCTGTCCTCGAACTTACCATATGAAAATATCAGTGGAGAATCTACACTTGACAGTTCAGTTTGTGAGACAATGGTGAGTCAACATACCCCGAGCTGTCAGGCTGTTACACTAATCCAGGGCTCTTCAACTCCAGGCCTCGAGAGCACCTGTCCTGCAGGTTTTAGATGTGTCTTTGATCCAACACACCTGACTCAAATAGAGAAGTCAATAGCAAGTTCTCCAGAGTCCTGCTAATGACTTCTCTATTTGACACAGGTGTGTTAAAGCAGAGATACATCTAAAACCTGCAGGACAGGGGCTCTCGAGGCCTGGAGTTGAAGAGCCCTGCACTAATCTAACAGTCCTGCAATAAATCAGAACTTTACTAAAGACCATATTTTTACTTAGTGTTTCCCAGCAGACATAGGGTGAGAGGCAGGGTACAGCTTGTACAGGTCTCCAGCCTGTCGCAGTGTCAACACAGGGAGACAGACAACCCTTCACACTCACATTCACATCTATGGGCAATTTTAGAGTGACCAATTAACCTAACCCCAGTAACTGCATGTCTTTGGGCTATGGGAGGAAATCCACGCAGACATGGGGAGAACATGCAAACTCCACACAGAGAGGCCAGGCCACGGTGGAATTAAACCCAGACCTTCTAGATGTCATTCTAACTGTGAGGCAGTAGTGCTAACCACTGGAGCGTGTCCTGGGTCTGCCCTGGGCCTCGTTCAAGTAGGTTATGCCTGGAACACCTTACCCAAGAGGTGACCAGGAGGCATCCTAGTCAGATGGTCGCAATTGCTTTATTTCAGCCTCTGCCCAAAGCTCGTGACCATAGGAACATAAATTGAATGGAAAATAAACAGTCTCACTTTTACGCTCAGCTCTGGTGTGGCATCTGCATCACTGCAGCTGCAGCCCCAATCCATCTGTTAATCTCGCACTCCCCTCTTCCCTTTACTCATGAATAATATTATGAGTTACTTAAACTCCTTCACTTGGGGCAGCAACTTGTCCCTAACCTGGAGTCAGCATTCCACCCTTTTTCCAGTTGAGGACCATGGCCTCAGACTTGGAAGAGCTAATTCTCATTTCATGGACCAAGGCCTACATAGAGAGTAAGGCCACAGCCTTGGAAGGAGGCTGCCCCTCACTTGGGATACATCCTCTGTGCAGGTCAGTCAAGTTCTTCTACACAAAACTCACTCATCCATGTCTTTATGGACCTTATCTTGTTCGCTGGTGCGCAGTCATGTTGGAACAGAAAGGGGCCATTCCCAAACTGTTCCAACAAAGTTGGGAGCATGAACTTTGTCCAAAAGGTCTTGGTATGCTGAAGCATTAAGATTTCCTTTCCCTGGAATTAAGGGACTGAGCCCAACCCTTGAAAAACAACTCCACACCATAATCCCCCCTCCACCAAACTTTATACTTGGCACAGTGCAGTCAGACAAGTACCTTTCTCCTGGCAAATGCCAAACCCAGACTTGTCCATAGGATTGCCAGAAGAAGAAGGATGATTTCTCACTCCAGAGTCCAGTGATGGTGTGCTTTGTACCACTGCATCTGACACTTAGCATTGTGCTTGGTGATGTAAGACTTGCCACCCCTGTGGTTTTGACCTTTCACATCCTCTCTAGTGCTTCTCTCAGTCCTTGGTATTTCTCAAGCTTCTTGTATTCCTATTTGAGAAGCTATACCTTCTCGAATACCTATTCCATATTCCTTGTTATCACACTGTATTGCTACATCTATCAAACCAGGCAGTGCATAGGTTGGTCAGTCTGGTCTTACAGTCTCGTGTGACTGCTCTAGCTACCAGTAGCTGGTGTTTTGCCCTTCTGGTGTTACTGCCAATTCCTTTCTGGGCCCTGGTCTGTTCATCTTAGCTGCTATGATGCCTGACAGGAGTTTCTATGCTGTCTTGAGGCAGGTTATCTCTCATATATATATATATAAAATAAACGTCACAGAGCATGAATGACTGTACCATGCAGTGCATCTATGTTGAACCACCTGTGTTTCTGTACTCATTCATTATTCAGTTTAGTTTTAACACCCCTCTACATGATGTATAGTTTGGTATATTTTTATTGTAAGTAATTGTGAAACTGCAATTGTTTAATTTGTTGTGCATCAAACTTTTTATTTTCTATCTAATCTGTTATGTCAGTGTACCATGCTGTACTGCTAGTTTAAAACGTACACTAGGTCTGGTTGTCTGACTGCTTTCTATTTTAATTTTTAACCAAACCTGTACATTCTCTTCACAGGAAACCAGAGAATATGAGGTTTCTATCTGAAGATGCCAATGTACATGTGTATTTAAGAACGGACAGATAAAAAGCCTGTTGGCCTTTTCAGCATCCCCCACACTCATTCCTTTGGTGACTCCCTCAACCCGTCCACCCTGGTTTCTGTACACTGAATATGAGCCTTCCTTTATTTAACTGACAGAGGACACCACAGCATTCGTGGAAAAGCTGAGCCACCAGAATATTTTTCTAGCTCTTCAACTGTTACAGTCCAGCAGCAGTTTGTACAGTTTTTAAGCCTGTGCTTGCATCCTGAGAACTTTCAGTGCAAAGTACCACCTCAGAAAGCAGAGGAGTCAATGCAAAGCAGTGCCATTAAGTGCATATAACCACAGATGTTAGGCTGTGTTTTGTACATTACACACTGTCATCTGCCACCATTAAAGGAACAATGCTTATGGATTGCTGGGATGTATAATAATATTTTACAATTTAACGTTAGAAAAAAGCAACAGTATTCACTTTCATTTGATTATGCCCAAGGCTGTTGTTGCTTGAATCTGTTCCTTGAGAAAATAAAATCAGGATATGTCTTAAATAAAAGGCCTTTGAAGGAATACTTGCTCAGATTGCTCATTCTCATACCTGTACGTTCAGCACAGTGGTGGAGTTAGGACATAGTTAGCTTAGATTAGCATAAAAACTGAAAGCAGGGGGAAACAGCTAGAGTTAAAAATAAACCTTCAGCTCCAAAGTTCCATTAAAAACAAACTACATCTGCTGTTAACAAGGACTCTATCTGGAGAAAATGTATATATATATATATATATATATATATATATATATATATATATATATATATATATATATATATATATTTATAAAAAAAAAAAATATGAAG
>VUQJ01016422.1:12390-25155 GCA_015108635.1 Andinoacara biseriatus | reverse complement strand
CACACTTCCACCTGTGTCCCCATGCTTCACTCAACTCCTCACTGGAATGTTAAGCTATACAGTGTAGTAGTAATACTAATGCTACTTTCCTGTAAACTTATCTGCCTTTCAATGCACATTGTCTCTTGGTGTGCCAGCCAGCAAAGCTTCTGGAAATCCCTGCCTGACCCATTCTCACCACCATACAGAGAAACACTCACCTAAGCCCCTGTAAAAATCAGATACTACTTACCTGAATCTCATTCTGAAACTGCTCATTAAATCGTTGAACTTTTTCCAGTGCGTCCTGCAGTTGAGTCTTTTGCACAAACCTTGACATTAGGACAAAGAAGCATGCAGCTTCCTGTTGCCTTGATTCTGTGTGTGATTTTGTGAATGATCTAAAATCTTGCTTAAATCCCTCTAGTAAATGTTACAGTATGATTTCAGTAAATAACGTTTAAATTATATTTGGTGTTTATAAAATCACTTTCCCCTGTAACATGCACTTTAGCATTTTCTCAGTGTGCATTCATATCCGCCTCCACCTCCTCTTTTCTCACCTACTTTTCCACTCTCTGGCTCACTGGTTCCCAAAGAGGGGGCCGGGGTGGGCGAAGGTACAGCAGGTGGGCCGCACAGTAATAACAGAGATTCAGTTTGAAATTATTCACAAGTATGTACAGGTAGATATTACTAAAAATGTTTTTATTTGATTAAAAGGGGATTAAAATGGTAATAGGAGGTGGTTAGTTTGTGATATTATTCATTACTCTGACCTAAATTTACTGCTCTTGTATTGAAGTTTGAGTCCCAGTGGCAAGTGGGTCACATATTGGAATTAGCACTTTACATTTGACTTGAGTAGCATTAGCAATTTCTAGCCAACAGCCTGTTTTAATGTTTTTTTAAATAAAAATGTAAAGGAAATACATCACTTTCTCCTGTATTTTGATTACAGTGAGGAGTTAAGATTGGGTGGGGCCCTGTGGGATGTTCTGGTTTTTAAGTGGGCCGCAGCACTCTTGACTTTGGGAGTAGCTGCTCTAGCTCTTACCTCTCTTCCTTTCCTGCTTTCTTATCTCATTCTTTTGATGGCATTCATCTTGATTTATGACTACTAATCACGCTCATGTGCTCATGTTGTCCTGAGGCAGAAAGGAGGGATTGTATTTCATCTCAGGCCTTAGAGGTTGCACACAACTGCAGTGCACATACAACTGGAAACACACAGAATACAATGTACTCAAAATGCGCCTGCTGCTTCAAACGAGGAAAACGTGCCGTTTCTGCTAATAACCTGTACAGCAATTAGATCTTCACATTCCCACAAATATGTGGGATTCATCCAAGTGCACAGTACTATGATGCACCCATACGGATACATCACAATGGCCACTTCTAATCAATGAACGGTCACTGACACAGTTATGGCAACCGAGTGAATTTACGCCTCGCCCACACATGAGGGGAACACAGTTCATGGCTCTGACTTTGTAACTAATTCAGATTGCTGCATAAAATGTGCAGTGTGATTGGACGCACCACCAACAGGCTAAAGAACTCAGAATCAGGTTCTATCATTATTTTTATTATTATTTCAAGTGCATCAGCTAAGTACAGTAGATTGATAATGTAGCAAATATCAGCTTTCCAACAGCTAAGGATGCAAAAACAATCCTTTGACTTAGTAAAATCTTGTATTTTTACCGAGTTTGAGGCAATTTTTCAGTGTGGCAGTCTACAGTGTTACAGTGGGCATGAAGTTGGAGTACGGACGTAAAACAGGAAAATAATGAGCAGCGGAGGAGAAGAAACGTGCCGCCGTTGGCCTGGTTGGTCTCAGGGCAGGCACTCTTCTGCCCTCTATTGTCCATATGGTACACATTTGCTTGCAACACAAAATTTTGAGGACTTGATGAAACTTACAGCACAAACATGCAAACATTATGAAATGTACAAAAATGTATACAAATATAGCAATAATTAATTCATAAATGTGACCACAGCCATTGGTTGCATACTGTGATGTTACTGTAACTGTTTTCCCCTCCAGTTTTTAGGGTTTGATGCACAGTGCTCTTTTCTCAATTCCTCTGAATGACCTGGTGAATCTAAGCCAATCAGAGTCAAGTAAAAAGAAAAACATTCAGTGACAGAACAAGTTCATATGTTGTCCTTATATGCAGTTTGCAGACACTTCATGCACACAGTCTGCCCAAATCACATGCATTT
The DNA here is from genome assembly GCA_015108635.1 of Andinoacara biseriatus. Lineage (NCBI taxonomy): Eukaryota > Metazoa > Chordata > Actinopteri > Cichliformes > Cichlidae > Andinoacara > Andinoacara biseriatus. The sequence continues at coordinate 22,941 of VUQJ01016422.1, read as the reverse complement.
GCTTTTCAAGAAAATTCTGATCTTATCCACTAACATTTCAGTTTATTCACTGCCTCCACACAGCTGTCTTCACATGAACAAAATCTGCAGAAACAGCTTTATTGATCTTGTATGCACGATCTACACCCGCCTTACTCTCTGTTCTCTTTTCTCCCCGTTTTGACATTTTTCTACAGAAATGAATATATGAATACAGCGGAATGCGCAACATGAAGATGTCAGGATTTTACAACATATGCACATTATGCATGCATGTGTGCACTGCAGGTGTGCTGCTAACCTAGGAGAGACGCTTGACTCATTTGGTATTTGAATGTCAGGATGAACATTTTGAACAATGGCCCTAAAAATAGGGAGCTGCAGAGATATTTCTGATCCTTACCTGCTATACCCAGTGTGTCCCTTCCTCCTAAAATAACGTGTTTTTTGGTACATATTAAATCGAACATTTGAACACACCCAAACCCAACAGGAGCAGAAACCTGCTCCGCTGTGCACCACCTCCTACAATTACTTGCCTGTGTGATAGTGTCAGTTACAAAAGCATGTGTCAAAATGTATAGTGAAAACATATATTCAAAAAAAAAAGCTCAAAGACACATGTAAACATCCAATCTGATGACCCCGCAAAGCCAGTTAAGGTATTGTCAATATAGTGCAAAGTGAAAGAATTTGAAATGAGCCCATATACTTTGTTTACTACACAGTTTGATTGTTTCAATGATGCTGTAACATTCCTATGTCAACAATAAACCACAATGAACTTCTTTATTTTCATGCCACACAATTGCTCCTGTTTGTTGAGCTTCGGTGGACCCACTGCAATAACTGAAGCCCACTTAGATGACCACAGTTTTCAGAGGGTCTCCCCTCTGTCTTCTGGAGCATGAAGCGTGAGAGGACCTTTTTGTTTGGCAAATAAACTAAAACCATTAAAGTGATGCGGTAACGACATGAGTCAAAGTACATTTAGGCCTTTATTAAATCAGGTTGACTTCATAACACACAGAGTTCCTGAGGACTCATTCATCAAGCTAAACTAGAAAGGGGATCACCTGTAGTACTTAATTGATTTTTTAACAAGGTTGTGTTCATTTTGTGTTTGACAGGCAGCTCATTAAGCACAAGGCACAGCTGACAGCTTTCTGCGGGTGGAACCGTGTTGCGTGGGAGGAACTGTCAGAGGGACCTGACAGCTCAAAGCAACAACAAAGTCAAAGTCTTTCAATATGAAGCTGTCATGTTGCCTTTTGGAGTTAATTTTAGCTGATCAACACACACAAATTATGATACATGTGAGTACAAACAAATATCAGTGAGTTTTGTTGACAAAATCAGGTGTGATGAAACTGGTTTCAGGAGGAGCACTTAAACCGCTGTGTAGCAGGACTGATCACTCAGAAGTCATACGTGTTGCCTGCATCGTTCCAGGCGGCTTGTATTTACAGTATACTGTAACATGGCTGAACACAGAGCAGCAAATACCGCCTGAATTTAAAAAGAGATCCTTCAGAAAACCCCACTGCCAAAGTTCTGTTGTCTGACTGTTGCATATGTAAGTAGGAATATGTGTGTGTAAGAAAAATTGGGTGTCGGGCCCATCATGCTTTGAATTTATACATATCATAATGATGTGTACAGTTGTGTACAGTGGCCACCTTGTTGCCCCCGTGAGTGGCATCAGAGCGCCAGTCTGCTGGAAATTCACTCACAAGCATTCGCACCGGGATCGTTTCATCAAACACACAGTTAAAGTTTGTTCAAAGATTATTAAAAAACACAAAGTATCTGTCAGTTGTAGTATTAATACATTTCCTGAACTCATTATTTAATCCTCACTCTTGCTCTTTCTTCAACGATGCGGAAAATGAAACATGAATCTAATCTCTTGTGCTTATTTAAGTATAAATTTCCAGATGATTTTCAAAACACATTTTGTGAAGGTTTGTTGCCTTTATTAGAAGCGTAACTGTAGAAATTTGGGGAAAGAAAGCCAGAAAATACCATTAGTTTTTCAGACGGCCAGTATTCAACCGGCTGAGCTGCTCAGAGTTTTTTAGTCTGTGCAGTATTGTAACCACTTGAGCCCCATCGCTGTACCATGACACAAGGGATGGTTACATATTCTGCAACACATGAATAACATTCCTTTTCATTTATACATCTTGGAACATCTACTTTGAAAGGTGATGACTTGCTGGGTCATTTAGTTCAGTTTTTCAGAATTTAATAAAGTGAACATTTTAGATCTACTCGTGCGACTTTCATTTTAAAATGAGCAAACAGCAGTAAGTAAAGGTAATAAGGCTCGGCGTCTTGCTGATGCATCACAAAACACAGCAAACGGCATCAATAATTGTAGTCATGTTGTTTTAGTAAACAAAAACGCAGCCGTATTCATGAGCTTTCAGCTGCAGCTAATGAGCTGTGAATGGAAACATTATTTATTGCAGGAAATATCATCCGCATCATGTGAGGAATTCAAAAGGTAGATATGACATAACATAGCACAGAAGATGTGCACAACTGTAGGCTGTGTGCAGCGATGTGATGTAACCTGCTCTGTGGCGAGAGATCTGTAGCTGCTATTATGTAAAACACAATGTTAACCATTTTAGAGGCACTTTTCTACTTTATTGATCTCATTCTTTTTCATCATTGCATGAGCTGGCGAAGGCCAATCTTAAGGAAACACATTTTCTGCATGCACATACAAAAACACAAACAGAGGCGATGCAAGGGTGCATAACAAACAAAGCGTGCAGCAATAAATCAGTGAGAGTTGTGAGATCAATGAGTCGTTAATAAAGAAAAGAGAGCTGTGGAAACTGCGCAGATCTGATTTCCGTTATCTTAAGTATTCATCTGTATTGCCTGGGCTTGTATCAAAGTGGAGTTCTTGTGTGCGCACACAGACAACTTGAATTCATGATGCTAGCATCTTTTTAGTCTGCATGGTAAGTATTGCTCTTAAGCACAATTATCCTGTCGATGAGAAAGAAATGAATGTTTCTTTAAAAAAAAGGCACACGCAGTATACAGCAGTATAGCAGGAGTGAAGACTTTACTCCCACCGATGGAGAAAATGGGAAATTAATAAATGACCACGACTTATTCAAAACCCCGTCTCAACAACAAAAACGAGTATTCCCGGGGAATCAAACTGATTCAGTATTCAGATGGAAACCTGCATTTGAAACACAATGCCATGTAATGACAGAGTGTCAGACTAAGCTGCCTTTACATTAGCTGAGGGGTAATTCACCCGTTTTATTACATCACAACGAGCTCGTGCTTTGAGATCTCTCTGCCTGTCATATTTAGAAGTTTCTGCAACTGAGCTGAATTTTTTTCATGACCTAAAAATGTCTACCCCACATTCTGGGATCTCCACATGTTGTAAAGCACAAATTTATTTCTCCTCCAGCCTGTAATGTTGCTTTCGTTGTTCTTATGTGTAATAGTAATGTTCCAGGCTTCAAAGATTACATTGATACATACACAGCAATGCCTTTTTAGGTCCAAAAATGACCACATTCTAAATATGTGCACTACATACTCAACAATACATGTGTTTAAAGTACTAATAATAAAATTTACTTTGGAAGTAATTTCTGTATTGTATTGGAGCAGCACATTGTCGCAGTGGTTAGCACTGTCCCCTCACAATAAGTCAGGATTCTGGATTTGAATCCAGTCCATCCCTGGAGAAAGGTGCAACATGGATCAGGAATCATGTTAGCTAAAACCAGTTTAGCACCAAATTGATCCCCTTCAGAACAGCCGGAATTCTTCGTGACACAGATTGAACACAATGTTGGAAACATTCCTCGGGTTTTTTTGACCACATTGCGTCACACAGTTGCTGCAGATTTGTTGGCTGCACATCCAAGATGTTCAAGAAACATTTCGAGATAATTTGAGCCTTGTGACAATGAGCATTATCCTGCTGGAAGCAGCCAGCAGAACATGAGTGCACTGTGGTCATAAAGGGATGGGCATGGTCAGCACCAATACTCAGGTAATACCAACTGAGGCTCATAAATGTCACAGCTTAATTGGACCAAAGTGTGCAAAGAAAATATCCTCTACACCACCAGCAGCCCAAACCACTGATACAAAGGACAGGATGGATCCGTTCTTTCATGCTATTTATGCCAAATTCTGACCCTACCATCTGAATGTCACAGCACTAAACAAGACTCATCAGACCAGGCAACATTTTTCCAGTCTTCCAGTTCTAATTTAGGTGCCTCTGTGTGAATTGTAGCCTCAGTTTTCTGTTCTTAGCTGACAGGAGTGGTACTCTGTGTGGTTTTCTGGTGCAGTAGCCCATCTGCTTCAACGTTCAATGTGTTCTGCATACCTTTGTTGTAACAAGTATTTGAGTTATTTCTGCCTTCCTGTCAGCTTGATGCGGTCTGGCCGTTGTCCTCTGACCGTTGTCATCAACATGGTATTTTTTCTCAAAGAACTGCCGCTCACTGGATATTTTCTCTTTTTCAGACTGTTCTCTGTAAACCATAAAGACGTCTGTGTGGGAAAAGTTTCTGAAACACTCAGACGAGCCCATCTAGCAACAACAACCATGTCGTGTTCAAAGTGTCTTAAATCAACCGTCTTCCTCATTCTGATGCTTCCTTTAAACTGCAGCAGGTCATTTTTGACCATAGAACAAACTATAGATGTTACAGATGCTATTCACGTTCTATATTTCACTTGGAGGCAGGAAGAAGAGAATAATTTTGCAATATATGGATTTTTTTTTTTTAAGAGGAAAGTATATACTACTGTTGTTCAATAACACATCTGATGAAACAGTAATTGCAATTTTTATCATATTTCTTTATTCATCATTAGTCTTTCTTTTTTTTTCTTTTTTGGGTTATCTGTTCATAAGCAATACAATACAGTTGTATTGTATAGAATCTATTAAACTGACGCTATTTTAAAGTGGAAAAAGGATCATGAAGTTAATAAAGCACAGGTAGGTCTACAGAAAAGTTAGTCTAGTTTCAGATGTTTTTGTCCAAAGAAAAATCATTATTGAAAACAAGCATTTCTTTCATTTTAAATAATTTGACATTATTGTTTGAAAGTCAGCCAATGTTTCTGGACAACAGCTGCAGAAAGATGCAAAATAACTAGAAAAATATACAAAACTGCCACTAAAAGACAACAGCAGCAATACACAAGCAGCCAATACAGAAACAGCCAAATCAGTAACACACAAAATTCTAAAATGATGTAAAACAACAAAAAAGGATTTAAGAAAAATCAACAGAAGTGGAGAAAAATAATCCCAAGGAACAGTTACAGCAAATAGCGAGCTAAGTGCAAAGAGTGATACCCAGTATGTTGGAAGGAAGGAACTTCCATCAAGTCTGTCATGGGACCAACAAACTTTTCAGTGAGAATGTTCAGTTGTGAAATAGGCAAGTTCATTTTTCTGTACAGAGAAACCTTCACAGGCAAAGAGAAGCTTTTATGACGATAACCTTGCTAACCCAGTGCTCTTCTTCATTTCGTGTTTCATCTGTGGGAAGCAGAAAAGTCTAAATTTATACCCACTTCTGACACTCAGAGACAGACACACATGGGATTCACCTACAGATCGACATGCGTCAGCAGACCCTGCGCACCACCGACGCAGCGCACAGAGCCAGCTGTTGTCCTTCTATCAAAGAGTCCCTAATAACAGCACTTCCAGCTGAAGCTGAATTGATTGGAGCGTTCAGCTAGAAAATAGTTTTGGACCATTTCACCCTGTTCATAAACACATAAATAAACACTCACAGAGTGCATGCAGTGTGCCGGAGTTTTCTTCAGCAGCCGCTGCAATAGCTGCACTGCAGGGAACCTCATTTAATCAAAAGAGGTGTCAAATCATATAAACTGCCAGACCATGGGCATGAAGATGCACCTTATGTGTGTCTGCGTCTTATTTGCTTATTTGAGAGAGAAGGGATGGGGATGGGAGCCCAGTTAGCTCAGTCAGAGGAGCACGAGGCTCCTAATCTCAGGGATGGATGGGATACGGATGGCAAGTGTTTGAAGATAGCTGATTGTCTCTAGATATACATCTCATGCATGCATTAAAATGTGTGCAGTATCATGTTCCAACTGCCTGCCAGTTGTTTCTCTGCACTGTTTGTGCAGCAAGGTAAGGTTTATAATTGATGTAAGTGTTCAGTACTGTTTTGTCTGTTGGTTACACAGATCGCACAAAGCTGGATTCTATGAAACTTGGTGAAGAGGGGGGAGAACAGGACAATTTCCTGTGAAAGGGATCAAATATTATATAAATGGGGTGTAGGAAGGGTGTATCATATTATGTGACCAGTATCCAGTGTAACAATAGCCCTGGACAAGCTGCTTTAGGCTCCATGCAAAGGATGTTAATGATGCGTATTGAAACTTCTGCTGGATATTAGCTGATAAAGAACTACCACCTCTTATAGTGCTTCCAGTTTCCTGTGAGTTATGCAGTCATGGTGAAGGTTTTACATAATAAAAATGTATCTGGTCCTTACCAGGTCTTAAAATAAGGTAAATACACCATGAGATAAACAGCAACACATGATACATTCCATCGTAATATTACTTTTTAGCAACAACTGAGTAAAAAGACAATAGCTGTTTAAAAAGGTAAGTACAGCCCATGATTCAGCAGCTTGTAGAACCACTTTTAGCAATCCTGCCCAGATTGATGGACAGTGACCATGAAAGGTAAATGGACACAACACGTTTGATTTACCCAGTCACACACACACTTCCTTCTACAGTTAAGTGCTTTCTATCTAACATCACACACATTCATAACCAGAGACCAACTTGGTGTTCAGTATTTTGCCTACGGATACTTTGGCATGCAGACTGGAGCAGCCAGGAATCAAACCACCAACCTTCTGATTAGTAGATGACCTGCTCTCCCTTCTGAGCCAAGTGCAGCTGGCTTCACACACTGACAGCAGGGGGCGGAGAAACAAGAAAAATAGGACAAAAACATATGAGAGCAACTTCAAATTCAGCACTACTCTGGTCAAAGCGATATATGTGCCAGATCTGAAGAAGATCAGATACTGCAAGTGGGTGATTTTTGCAGTCATACACTCAATGCTTTGCTAAAATAAATTAATGGCCAGCCCTGCTTCTTTTACACGACAAGAGATCCATTTAAACTGTGACACACTGGGTGCATGCTTTTTTTTTTTCTGTCTGTGTAATCCTCTTTTCTTCTTCACCTCTCAAGTAGCTCTTTTGGTGCCTCGTCTGTCTGTCACACAAGCCGTCCTCTGCTCTCTATCCTCCTGTTCACGTCTGCTCTGAAGAAGGAAGCAGCAGTATGAATGCGAGAAATTCTAACTGAGTCTCTCACTGTTTTTAGGGTGATGGTTAAATCATAAACTTGTTTAATATGTTTAATTTAAATGTTGTCTGGATAAACATTCACAAACACGCACACATAAAAAAATGAGATTTATTGATTTATTAGTGCTTAAAAATTGAACCACTTTTAAGCACCAAATACTAATTATTATTTTTACACTTTGTTTTTGGTGTAAAATATCCCCAAAAAAAATAGTGACAAATGCTTGTGTTCACAGAACTTTTTGGTCTCAAAAAATAGGAACGCTGTAAACTGGCGAGCGGGTCTCACTGAGACAATTGTTAAAACTAAGCCATTAGTTTTTGATCCAGCCAGATCTTTAGGATATTGTGAGGGTTTCAAAGTTTTTCCCAGATGTGATTAAGAATCAACCCAGCTGCCTCTCTGCGTTTTCCAAATTGAATGAGCCCAGACTGTCTCCAGAAGGAGGCCCCCTGCTAAGATGTCCAAATCACCTCAGTTGGCTCCTTTCAGCATGAGATGGTCACAGTTGTGTTCTGTACCTGAGCTCAGTTTCACAGCAATAGTTCAGCTTTTTTTATAAGATACAACACTGTATAAAATGTCTTATTCCTAATGTTTACAGTTTGCATCCAGCTCATACAGTACTGCACATTCAGAACAAAAAAACCCACAACAGCAGCAAAGTGCGGCTTGTAACTTGCTCTTTGATTTCATTGCATCAAATTATTTTGCTCTGAGAAAAATGAATCCTCATAGAACTAAAGCTATAGTGACAATAAAACAAAGGTGGCTGTAGAAAACATGCAAAGTTCACAGATAAGTGTTTGCTTGATGCTTAATTGAAATCGTCTGCCTGCTTACTGTCTGCTCAGACTTCTTTATTGCAGACTCTTGTGACACATCTGTGATGAGAAGATGGGCAAGAGCGTCGCATTTCGCGCTGAATTGATGCCAATTACGTCTGCCAAGTAAGAAAGTGTGAAAGAATAATGCAAAAATAATAAAGGGAGCGCATTAAAAGAATTACATTACAGAGGTGATGACAGCTAGATGGTTTATTGTGACACATGCATCAGGAAGCCTGAAGACCAAAAATATAATCATAATTATAGCACCTATTATGTTAGTTTTAATTAAAATACATAATCTGGTTGTCACATTCCAAACCGGTGCTCTTCCTTTCTGGTTTACTGTATATAATATACTCTATAAGAGTATTTATCCTCGTCTCTCATTTTCTGATTTGCTCTATAGCCCAGGATATAAACAAATGCATACAGAACATCAGGGCTGCACTTACGCATGTAACAGCCTCCGATTAAAGCTTACATTTCTGTAGAGCTCACAAGAAGCCCGTGTAATGTAGTTACTTCCTTTAAAGAGGGCACCACTACTTTTACTGATGAGATTTATACACTTTTTGTCTCAGATGGTTTTGTATCTTTGGATGGAAATAGTGCCTGTTAAAAGACACAGCAGCTACTAAGAGCTTTATTGTGGAAAGTGTTTTATCTTTATCTGCCGGTACTGATACAAGGGGTAAATCACCTGTGCTTGGCATAGGTTTGGTTCCTCTCTGGGTGCCCTTGCACAGTTTCCAAATGTGCCTGATCAGAATAGATAAGCAGCTTTTCCAGAGTTCATTCTAAGTACACTTGCTACCTGTTGCTAGTTGAGATTTATTTTAAAAATCACACTAAATATAAAACAAAGAATTTGCATTTTTCTCTTTTTGTTCTATTTATTTAACATTAATTATAGCATTTTAGTCTGGAAAAAGTGCTTGGAAAATATATTGAAAGATAAGAGGTGTGCAAATAAAGTCTACAAAAATTAGCTCATTTAAAATAATATGTAAGTATATACATATTCTCACCAGCCACCTTATTATGTCACTTTTCCAATAGTACCTAGTCAGCTTGAATCAACTCAGTTTTCAGGGTTTTCCATTAGGTGGTTGTACCTGTTACCAGGTACTTTTTAATTCCTATTCAGCCATGGTTCCAAGCAAGTTAAGTCAAACCGAAAATGTGACATCAACAGAATGCATGCCACTGATTGCCCAGGCATTGACGCCACTAGGTGAGTCATGCGAGTGACTCCTTCATAAGAAACAAATCCACCATTTTTGTGCTTGACAGACTCCAGAACAAGCTCAACAGAGCCTTAGACATATGCAGACATCGTATTGAGCATTGATTCGTACGTGAATGTCGCTGCCATATCGGATGTGGCAAACATAAACATAGATGTCCATCACTCTGGTGCTGGGTGGAGTTGTTCACACTGTTTTACAGTCGAAACTGGATCACATGGGAACAGTGTTTTTTTGTTTGTTTGTTTGTTTTTATTGTATTTGGCCATTAAAGCATTTTGAAAATTGAATTTGCAGACATTGCAGATAATACTATGTAGTCCTCAAATCAATGGAGTAAAAACTACATTCAATTCATTTCAACTTTATTTGCAAAGCACCAAATCACAACAAATAATCACCTCAAGGTGCTTTATATTCTAAGGTAAAGACCCTACAATAATTACAGAGAAAACCCAACAGGAGCCACAAGTAAGCCAGCAGTCTGAGAGCGAAGTGCTCTATTGGGGTGATACAATACTATGAGGTCTTTAAGATAAGATGGGGCCTGATTATTCAAGACCTTAAATGTAAGGAGAAGAATTTTAAATTCTATTCTGGATTTAACAGGGAGCCAATGAAGGTAAGCCAATATGGGAGAAATATGCTCTCTCTTTCTAGTCCCTGTCAGTGCTCTAGCTGCAGCATTTTGGATTAGCTGAAGATTTTGCGCAAATGTAAAAAAGCAGTGCTACATATTTGTTTAATTGTGCATTGAAGGACATATCCTGGTCAAAAATGACTCCAAGATTTCTCACAGAGTTACTGGAAGCCAAGGTAATGCCACCCAGAGCAAGTATCTGGTTAGACACCATGTTTCTAACATTTGTGGGGCCGAGCACAAGAACTTCAGGTTTATCTAAATTTAGAAGCAGGAAATTAGAGGTCATCCAGGCCTTTATGTCTTTAAGATATTCCTGCAGTTTAAAAAAAATGATGTGTGACATCTTCATGGATAGATAAAGCTGGGTATCAACTGCATAGCAATGAAAATGTATGCAATGTTTTCTAATAATACTGCCTAAGGGAAGCATGTACATGTATAGTTTAAATAAAATTGGTC
>VUQJ01016409.1:6721-24486 GCA_015108635.1 Andinoacara biseriatus | reverse complement strand
GCCCCTGAAAACTAAAAAAAAAAAAAAAAAGTCAGTCTGGACGTTTAGTCATGAACACACACCTGTGGTGACAACAATCTGACTGACTGCTGTGTCATCACGCATACCAATTCATTTTCCTTTCTACACCCCACCAGTTCTTCCAGTGAACCCCTAGCGGGCACTGGTGAGCCAACCACACACTGACACCTTCATTGGGCGAGGGTGAGCTCTGACAGGAGAGAGAGTTCTTTATCACTGGCCATGTATAGAAATATTATTATGGCTTGTTGCACGCACACAACAAACGGATCCTGCGGCAGGTGTTGTGTGCAGCAGAGGTTAAACACACATTCAGCGGTCCTTTATGATCCTCCAACAATGATGAGAACAATACGTTGGATTTGAGTAGGAACAAGGCCGCCATGTGAGCGCTCCCATTTCTGACAGAATTTAAGGTGTGTTGAAGGTTGAAGGAGGGGTTGCCTGCTTGTCTATTTGCCAGCAAGGTATTGTGGGTAAGCAAGCTCAGAGACTGCTGATCAATTACAGCCAGGGGAGCTGTGATGTTAGGTTGCTAGGCAACAGGAAGGGAGAAACAGGGAGCAGCAAAGCATTGGGAGGGGGCTGCTGGGTGGGGGTTGTCTCAGCTTTTCACCTCCTCTTCCCGTCGGTCCGAGCATAGGGTCCTCCTTCTTCTTAGACACGCCTGTGTGGATCTTGTGGTCAGTGGTACCCGAGTGTGGATAATGTGGGGAAGATGCTGCTGTGCAAGGATAGGCTACTCATACTCCAGAGGTCACTTTGGCCAGGTTTCAAGTAGTACATGGAAACCTGAGTCTGAATTAAAGCTGCAGCTCTGAGGATTTAAATTGCAATAAAAATTAGGCTGAACCTGTCTGTCATAAATAACAGAGTAAGAATTAGAATTAATTTGCTAGAAAGACCTATATATCAGTTACTTCTTTAAATATTTAATGCTCACTAAGCAATTTGAAAAGAAACAAATAAAAGAATGTAATAGCTTGAAGAAGATACATACCTATTAAGTAGACCTTGAGTGAAGGTGAGGGGAGACTTCTGTAGCTCTTCAGGCTTTCTGAAGGTCTTTCTCAAAGACCTTCGCAGACCTTTGCATATTTTCTGCTTTTTCACATATTTTCTGTCCAGTCCTTGTACCTGCACATCTACAGAGTGTTTGTTAAGCCACTTAATGTTGACCTTAATTGAAGCATAAAAAAAAGCAACTAACTCAAGACATGAACCAGTGTTGTTAAAAAAAAGCAGCCAGTCAACAAAAAAACACAAAATTTGTTCCAGTTTCTTTAGTTGAATCAGTGAAATATGCTAACGCTAACACAGTTTGGCACACATAAAAGAGCATTTTAGCACCAACAAGGTGATTTCCAAAGAGTTATTATAGCCAAAAACTTGGCATATTTCAGCGTGGTGAGCCATCCTAAAAATAAATTTGAGGAACCTGGACAAATGGAGGACAAATAAGGGGGCAGGCTTAAAAACAACCTATAGAAAATGAGAATCTAACAGTATCTAAAAGGCATGCACTTATTACATATGAAAGAATCCATTAAAAACCTGACACTGCACGTGAGAGATGCATCTGACCCTTCAGTTGATCCATCTGTTTGCCAAAGCCTCATCAGAAATGTTTTTCTTAAAGAAGGAAAAAGGGAAAATCATAATGCCACTGGAAATCAATGGGATGATGATCTTATGGAGGGACGAACATCAATGAATGTGTACAGCCATTTGTAAAACACGGAGGCGACTCTGTCATGGGAAATCTGGTCAAAATTGTTGGAATTATAAATGCAGAAAAGCAGTCAGATTTTGAGCTGCAATACTCATCTGATAAGCATCTGATTGGCAGTGGCTATATTTTTCAGCATGGCAGTAATCTCAAACACGCTGCCAATGTGGTAAAAGTATGGATAGATAAATAGAACAGCTGCAGTCATAGAGCGTGGACCTCGAACATTATTGAAGCAGTGTGGGAACAAAAGGCAGCCAACATCCAAAGAAGAGCTGTGGATGCTCTTTGGATGCTTGCCTAAGAGAGTCCAGGCTGTGTTGGAGAATGAAGATGCTAAGAGGATGAAATGTAAAATGCTATGGTAATATTTTTAATCAACAGATTAGTTTTCCTTTTGGCAGAACAGCTCACAACAGTGATGGAAAATTTACCCTCGGGGGTCCCAGCTGTCTACATTCAACACACAAACCTCATGCAGAAAACAGACCATCACCTCAGTCGCTAAGGATCTCTTTAAACCTTTTAAATATACCGAGCCTCTTACCTCTTTCCATCATGCCTCTAGTCTCCAAATGAATGCATCGTGCATGCAAAATATGTTTCCCAAAACAGGTTTTATTTTGGAAATCTAGGTTTTTACTCTTTTGTTGCCACATCTTTGGTTATAACAAAAAAAAAAAAAAATGTCACTTGTCACATTTTGCAAATCGATACACAGTCAGGTGTAACATGTACTTGAATCACATGAATGATCCTGTTAACCTGTAAAGGACTCATACTGCAGGTTCAGATCACAGATCAAAGCGCTGATGTCACTCACAGAATAAATGTTTAGACCCTGAAAGTAAAGACAGGAATGGAAATGGAGAAAATAAACAAGCATTTACAAAAAAATATTTCCTTTATTCTTTTGGCTTTGAAATTATATTACCATATGAGCGGACAGTAGTCACTTCTTGCATGCAGTTCACTAAAACACTACAAGCGCAATGAAAGATGGCTACTGATTGCTTCATGGTTCGTATCTACAGATATGGGGACCATACATGTGTTTCGTCACGCGTTACAGTCACGGACAGTAGAAAAGATGGACATAGCTTCTTGGTCGGAAAAATAAAGCCAATGTGAAAGTGCCTAAAAACCTGCATTCTATCTGAAGGCCACCAGATGGCGATAGTTGTGGTTGCAAAAAGACTTCCAGTCCTATAGAAGTCTTTGGGAAAAAGGCTTTTTTTTTTTTTTTTCTCCTTTTTTCATCTCTGTAAACACTGCTGCTGAGTTCATTGTCTCAGTCACTCATTTTGGGTCATACTGACTAAAAAAAAAAAAAAAGCTAAAAACTATTTTGCAAATCTTGGTCATGGTTTCAAAAAAGGACCTCAATGGCTAACAACTTGTCAATCATAAGTCCTTAGCCAACGAGCAAGTGGTTTCACAGTGAGACCCACCCCAGTTTCATGCAACAAAGATGGCGACAGTGGAAATGTTCATCTCAAGGCTCCAAAATGGGACTTCAGAAACCATTGGGTGACATCACAGTAGTTACGTCCATCTTTTATACTGGCTAAGGTTACAGTGCAGAAAGAAAAAGAAAACCTCTTCTAGAAAAATGTAAATCAAATCCAAAGACTGGAAAAATGCACTCATATCTACAGTGAAAATGTTATTTATAATTGATAGAACATAAGCGACCTGCAGACCCCAACTGCACACAAACACACTCGCTCACATGAAGACGGATGCTTACATTCTCGCAGTCTTTCTTACATACAGTAGATACACACATACAAATACAGACACACTCACGCTGTGTCTCGCACACACAAGTATGACTGCCACACGTGGTATTACATAGCAGTAGGGATAAAAAGTGCTTCATCTTATACATCAAATGTAAGTGTGATGCATACCGTGAGCCCAAATATCTATATTATATACAAACCAAACCACTACATTAAACCACGTGCTTCTCAATTTTAACATGAATGGCAAACAAACATCTGTGATATTATAACCAACCTTAAATGTGATATATTGTAATGTTCTATCTTGACAGCAGTTAGAAATATTTTTTTTTAATTATATTTCATTATTTAAGATGTGTTCTTTACAGGAGTTCTGGGAAGAGGTGGGATGGAGGATAAAGGGAGGACAACAAACGTCTTGGAAAGACACTGCACTAAGACAGCGAGTGAACGAGCAGGTTTGAGTGTTATTTTCAAAGAAGTGTTTTGGGAAATGTGCTTATTTGCTTCACTGCCAGGGGTTAGATGGGAAGATTGTTACCACTCTTACATCTGTGGATTAGCCAAATGTGGTGCTTGGAGCTAATTAGCTTAGGTTAACCAAGTATGTTTTGTTTTTTTTTGGAGGAGGGGCGCTGTCTAGCCATTATTACGACAGGACAGCGTAGGCTAGAGAGGAAATCTGGGAGAGCAAACAGAGGGAAGACACACAGGACAGATTTAACCCAGACCTCTGTAATAGCCTTAAAGCATATGGGTCACTTGCTAAACCAGTGCCCCTACATTTACCATATAAGTATGGGACAGCTGTGCAGATAGGAACTAAAAGATGTAAAGCGCAAAGGAAAACAGATAAATCAAGAACTTAAAATAGTCATTTATTAAAAAAGTAATTGTGGGGAGGTTAGAAAAAAAAACCTACTGCTAAACTGCTAACTTAGACTGTAATCAATGTGCATTAACACTTTATGTGAAGGGCTTTGCATAAGACTGTTAACAGATAATTTTTAATCCTAAACGTTCTGGAATCCTTTAACATTATCCAACAGTATTAACCGATATAAAAATTACATAGCAGTAAAAAAAACAAAAACAATTTAGCTTTATGTATAAACTTTCACGTGATTGGTTTTGACACTGTGGCCATGAAACCATTCACAATCGTTGTCGATATGGTTCCTCGACCTCCAGCGGGATAAACCAGGCCATTAAACCCTAACCCTCACTCAGGGCCGACGACTTGGTGCAAAGAAATCTAAAACAATGATAACTTTGCATTAAAATAACATATTTGGCCAAATAAAACTAATAGTTTTGTGTTCACAACCAGTGCCATTCCATTATTACTACAGTGCCATGCCAAGACTAATGGTGGTACCCAATGTGCCTGTCAGCACCGTTGGCTACACGCATGCATCTGACTCCAACAGAAACAGCTTGATGGTTATGGTTAAATTCACCGATATAGCATTTATCATTTGCATAAGCTAATGTGTGTAAGGCTACTGCTGTTATTTTAGTAGTAAGCTAAAATTACCTCAAATTTTCTATATACATACATTCTGGAACAGAAAATCGAGATGTTTGACACTTTTTGTCAGAGTCTGGCCTTCACGCTTTATTCAGCTCTAAGTTTAGACAGAAATGAGAGTGGTATCAATTTTGTCATCAAACTCTCTGTAAAAGAGCAACCAAGAGTATTTCCCAAAACATACGTTTCGTTTAATGTGTCTCATTCCTTCAGTTTGCATACATTCAGCTTCTCTGTATTTGGAGACTTGTAATTTCTACTGAAACAGGAACATAGCAGTCCAGATAGAAGCACAATACAGTTTTCAACAATCAGTGATGGTACATCAGTGAATGCAATGCGTTTGTTCATTGCACTTTAGTGGCGTGTTCGTTATTTCAGCTTTGTGTACTGTTTGAACCAAGAGCATTCTGGCACTGACCCTGCACTGTACGAGTTTCAGGTGGTTGTTGTGTTTTCCAGCATTGACTTAGTCTGCCCTTGGTGATTTTACAACAGTGAAAGCAGTGGACACATTCTCACGATAATTAAACAAATAAGTAGAAAACATTCTTTCTCATTAAAAAAAAAAACAAACCTTGCAACTCAAAAAAGAAAAATTCACAGAAGAATGTGGAGTAATTGTTACGTGATACAGCGATCGTTAAATTCAAGACACTGGATTTATAGTAGTAGCAGCAGCACTAGCTACAGAAAACTTAACAGTACACTCAAGTGTGTCAGATATTAACAACAACCAATAGGAAAATCACAAGCATTTTGCAGAGAGGCTGTTCCATTTTCCACTCAAACTCTGGCAGTGTCTGCTGGATAGTTTGTTTCCATATCCCCCCCCTCTGAGAACATCCCATATATTGACATGACCACATTCCCAGTCTATGCCTACCTGGCATAGAGTTCTCATGTTTGAACAATCTACACAAATGTGAATCTATATACCCCCCTATATGTAAGCTTTAAACAAAGTTCCCTCATGTCTCTGAAGCACTGTTTTTTGTTCCTTTTTAACAAGTCTATTTCTTTCGGTCTTTCAAGTCTTTTGCTTTATTTTCTCTTTCCCTATTTTCTTTTTCATATTTGTCCTTATCCGACTTTGTCACACTGTTGTATGAGGGCGGGGAGGCTGTGGAGGGGGTCATGTCCATTTTCTCTGATGTGGAGTTCTCATTGAACTTGCTAATGACCATCACATCCTTGTCAGGGTCATGAATGCCCTCCTTTAACTGCTCCTTGTAGAGGGCTGAGGCCTTCTTCATGGCTAGGCGGATCATGTAGCGCCGGAAGGCTCTCTGGATGATTATGGCAGACATTTCCTCCTGTTTGCGGCGCAGGGTGGTGGTGATAGGCTCATAAGACACCTTAGAGGGGTTGGAGGCCATAAAGCGCTCCTCCATCTGTCCGCGTAACATGTCCATTTCGCCGCCTTCACCCAAAACTCTTTTGGTGAAGGCAAAAAGGATGTCGAGGCAGTGGATACGCTCACCGCTCACCATGGGCAGGTCCATGGAGATGAGCTGAATCATATTAGGCTTCGGTATGCGTAGAGGTGGATCCAGAGCATCTGCAAAGTCAGAGAGCTTGCTGTACTCCACAAACTGTGTGGCATCAGGATCAAAGCGCTCCCACACTTCATAGAACATCTCAAAGTCATCCTCACTCAGCGGCTCAGCACTCTCCTCTGTGGCCACACTGAAGTTTTCCAGAATGACAGCAATGTACATGTTGACCACAATGAGGAAGCAGATGATGATGTAGCTGACAAAGAAGAAGATGCCTACTGATGGGTTGCCACAATTGCCTTTGTATATGTTGCCCGGGTGCTCCAGCTGGCTGTCACAGTCAGGCTCCCTCTTGTTCAGTATGGGTGCCAGCAGGCCATCCCACCCAGCTGAGGTGGTAATCTGAAACAAACAGATCATACTGTTTCCGAAGGTCTCGAAATTGAACATGTCATCGATTCCCGACTCCCGCTTGACATAAGCAAAGTTGGACATGCCAAAAATGGCATAGATAAACATAACAAGAAAGAGGAGAAGGCCAATGTTGAACAGGGCAGGGAGTGACATCATCAAGGCAAAGAGAAGCGTCCGGATGCCCTTGGCACCTTTGATAAGGCGGAGGATTCGGCCTATCCTGGCCAGTCGGATCACTCGGAACAGTGTTGGAGACACGAAGTACTTCTCAATAACTTCCGATAGAAACATACCTGCAAAGGTGAAAACCCCCCAGAAACATCCATCAGATTTAGGTAAGTGTTATTTCTGTTATTTTGGAAGGACCTTCGACCATTTCCTTACCTACAATCGAAAGGATCACCACCACAAAGTCAAAAATGTTCCAGCCAATGGTGAAGTAATAGTGACGCAGCGAGATCATCTTGAGCACGCACTCCCCAGTGAAGAGCACAATGAAAACCAGATTAATCCAGTTCAGGATTCTGTCCATCTCTGCCGTCTGGTCATCCGTCTCCACCATCATGGTCACCATGTTAAGGCAGATGAGGATCATGATCACGATGTCAAAGGCCTGCTTCGTGATAAAGTCAAACACGCAGCCTTGAAACGCGTTCTAAAAGAAGGAGAGGGACAAGGATTGAAAAAGCTTTAGTCATTTCCTGTAGATCGTTAGAACTGACGGCTGAACAAGGAGTCTAAGACTTACTGTTGGTCGAGGTATAGGTTTTTGGGGTTTCTTGGACCCCAGCTTCTTCATGGCATTGTAGTATTTCTTCTGTTCTTCAGTCATAAAGATGTCCTGACCTCCCAAGTAAAGAGAGCACAACAAAACTTGGTTATAACCATGTACTTTGACCTCTTTTTATGCTACAGAAAAAAACGAGACCATAAAGTTTCATTTTGACTAATGCCTTTGTAGACCTAACATATTGTTTATAATGAAATTATGTAAAGTAGAACTGCCATATGACTATTGATTTTTTTTATTTTGCCAACTTTCCATAAATAGACTGCTAAAATCTGCTGACATGAAGCTTTCATCATAGAATGTTTTCCTTTAATGGGTTTCCTTTTGTGTATTTCTTTAAGCTTCTTAGTTTCACCACTATTCAGAGTTTTGATTTAGGTCTGGTTGTAATTTTCTGATTATTTCTATGAGTGATGTTGATATTTTGGAAATCTAGTTCCTGTTTTGTGTTGTAGTCTTGCTGATTTCTTGTGCTTCAGTTTATCCTGTCAGTCTTGTATTTTCTTGTATCTTGTTGTAAAGTCTACACCTCTGGGTTGGGTATTTCCCTGTTTTGTTACTTTGTTTTATTTTGGTAGGTCTTTGTCTCTTGTACTTTGTACTTAGTTTTACTTCTTTTGTCTCATTCTCATTGATTGGTTTCACCTGTAATTGTTTCCTTAGCTCTGTTGCGTTTCACTGATTGTCCCACAGTGTGTCTGTGTTTATATAGGCCTGCCCTTGTCTAGTTTTGTCAGAGCATCTGCATATCCTCTCTCATGTGTACATTGTGTTTCTCTGCTACATTTGGATTTCTGTTTGTTACCATTTTGGGCTTAGCCTTTAGGCTTTGTTTGGAAATCTGCATCACATCAACCTTTGTAAAAGGTTCACCTTCTATTAACTCAGTCTGACTTAGAGCCTGCCTTTGGTTCCATGTTTACAATATATGAGTAGATTTTTTTGTGTTTGATTTCATTTGTTGTGATCTTTTGTATGCCATATAATAGGCTGGCTCTGTCCTAAAGGATTTAAATTTCAGCCAACAAAAGAACTAAACTCCATTAATCAAAGATATGAATTTCCCCTCTCGGTATCATACACACTGTAAACACCCCACTCCCAGTGCTGCTCACTAACTGCATGCATATCTCAGGGGGTGGCTGGTGTCAACAAACATCTGTGTGATGCTTTGGAGCCACTGCACCACACCAACTGATACCGTGTCTCAGTCAGTCAAGTCAGACCTGCCATTGTGCAGCAAACTCAGCGTAGACCCCGTCCCTTCCTCGCTCTCCCTATAATCCATCTCTTGTGCGTTACGGTTAGCTCCGGGTCTACTTTAGCTACATTAGTCCTTCAGGTGCTTTGCGCCCCGGCTGCGTGTGCTCTTGGCACAATGTGGCACGGGACTCGTTCCAGCTGGGGTTAGAATTCAAGAGCAGCAACACTTCAATGCACTATCAAAGTTATCTGTGTCAACATTAATAACAGCTAGCATTGTAGATTAACAGCAACATGCTGTTCTGTCATATTTCATCTGTGATTCCACATTTATTATTTAAAGAAGCCTAACCAATTATTAGAGTAAATTTTGTTACTCTCTTAAGTTGACCTCTGTTAAGGGTGCCCGTTGCTGAGTGAGACGGCCATGTTTTGTGAACAGTTTACGAATTAGCCCAAGCTACAGTGAATGAAAGCAAGACATTACAAATAAAAGTGAAAGTGCAGTTAGAGGAAAACTAGAAAACTGATAAAAGAAGCCTTTGCACTTTTATGACACGAGGCTACAAAAAAAAATAAGTCTATAACACATTTTTGCTTCTAAGTTCACATTAGCTGACAGACACTTAACAAATGCAACTGAAATATGCAACTTATCTTTTTCTTCTGCTGGTTGAAGTTGTCAATGATGACGCCAATGAACAGGTTGAGAGTGAAGAAGGAGCCAAAGATGATGAAGATGACAAAGTAGAGATACATGTACAAGTTTACTTCATATTCCGGCTGTTCTTCCAGCTAGAAAAGCGAGAAAGAACAAAATCAAAAGTAGAAGTAGTCCGAGTGTGCAAACAAGGCAGCTCACACTCTGCGCAGTATTTACTTTTAAGGGAATCATTTATTTTGCCTATATTCATTTTATTTTCTTTGTTCTTTTTAAACATCCTTAGTGCTGTAGTGCAGTAAAAATCAGATAAGGGAAACATGACAGATATTTACTTTGATTACACAAACATTATGTAGGAGGCGATGATGCATAATAGATATACAAATAATTGGAGATGAATAAGGTAATTATAAGTAACTAAGTACTATATAAATTCAATATGCAAAGAAAATAAAACAAACTCAGGGAGCAAACTTAAAAATAACACAGTTACACACTGACTTACGTTTCGAGAGTCCACAGCTGCGTACATGATGTCCATCCAACCCTTAAATGTTGCCTGAGAGCAGAGATGAGAAGAATCAGTGTTTTAATCTGGACACTGGGATGATCAATGAAGCTTTCTCACAGTCTTCATCATCTCTTAAGGAAGGCTCGTGTTTACTGATCTTTTGGAGACTTTTGCGTTGTTTTGTTTGTTCTGGTGGTACCTCACTATGATGATAGTAATACACGAAAATCAAAGCAGGACTCTCAGACAGAGAGAGAGAGAGAGAGAGAGAGAGAGAGAGGTTTCTACATGTTGTGCCTGTAGCAGTGTGGTTTTTCTTTTCCAGCTTCATTTTTACCCCATTTCAGCTGCGATGGGCTCCATTCCCCATGTCACAATCTATAGATTAAGTGGCTACAGCTAATTGATAGACAGAACTGCACGATTAAAGCTAAAGACAAACTGTAGAGGTCACTTTTGCAAACTAAACTCACCACTTGCAACAGAGCCAGATAGCCGGCTCCCACGTTGTCAAAGTTGATTTTGACATTCTTCCAGCGGCCGCTGTCATTGATCAAGTTCAGGCAGTCTGACCTGTTGTTGACAACATTGATGGGGAAGCGCTCATCCGTGGTGGTGTTGACGCAGTAGTAGTACTTGCCCGCAAACAGGTTGACGCCCATGATGCTGAAGATGAGCCAGAAGATGAGACAGACCAGCAGCACATTCATGATGGAGGGGATGGCTCCCAGCAGTGCATTCACCACAACCTGGGGATGTCAAAGCACACAACACTCAACACTACTGTTGTCTCCAATCAAGGTCTGTGCTAAAGAAGAATGGCTGCTTGTTCTTGGATAATTGGCCATTACAATCATCTAATCATTTAGCTGTACTTAAATAAGGACATGGGGAGAATTGATCTGACTGAGCCAAAAAGTTTATGCTTTCAGAGCAAATGCCAGAACTGAATCCAAAGTAAATAGTGAAGCTTTATTATTCAAAGTTGTATTTAATATCTAATGTCTGCACACATAAAGCTCTTAACACCATCCATATTTACTTAACAACATGACAGTTCGAAAGAAGAAGGTGGATAGGTGAAAAAGTTACCATTTGAAAGGTAAAAAAGCAAAACAGAAAAAAACCTTAGAGAGGCGGGATGAAGTCACAACATTTTGTTTGACTGTAAATGAAAAAAGACACACAACAAAGAAAAAAATTACAGGTCAAAGGCACCACACAAGCAACGTCAGAAAACAATGCCTGAGAACAGCTATACACAGCAATCCATTAACACAATGTGAAGAAAGTCATGCAGAGAGAAGAATTAGTGCTGAGCTGTAAGGAAATGGTACATTTACAGAAGTTGTAAACACATGCAGTCTTACAGGCAGGCCCCCTAAAAAAGCTAAAAAAACATTTAACAACATTTCTGTACATTTTTTTTACTGTTTTTTTTAAGAGAAAATAAAAAGAGTGGGCTAAAAGTTAAAAAGAGCACTTTTACAAACGTATTTGCGTTGTTGCCCAGAGTTAGAGGATAGCAATGATACCACTCGCGCGCCTACATAAATGATAAGCAAAACCCAGGAGCGTGCTAGCTTAGCCTAAAGGGAAAAATAACAAATCATTGATTTGTACTATTAAACAATGAGTCAGATATTCAGCTATCAAACTTTTTTTAATTTTAAATTTAGGCCTTTTTTTTTTTTTTTGCAAGTCAAATCAATGAGACTTTAAAACATGAACATAGGTTCCAAGTTTGAAAAATGAAGCCAGCGTGGATGTGCCTTTCACTCAGGTCGCAGAGCGCCGCTGCGGTTTCACAAAGACTTCCTGTTTTACCTGTAGACTTCGCTGCTGAGCTCGCGGTCTCAGGCATTTTGGGTCATGATGAATAAAATCTTGGTCACACTATGTTTCTTCATGGAGGAGTATCTGTGGTATGAAACCGCACGCTCATTGGCTAACGACGTGTCAAATACAAGTCGTTAGCCAATGAGCGTGCGGTTTCAAAGTCAGAAGTGCCCCTCCTGGTCACATCTGTTTGTTTGTTTTTCCACGACACAGCCAGCAGTCAGGTTGCTGGAAGGTATTCATATTTTCTTTTAGGTTCACCTAAAAGAAGCACCCGAAGACTCCTGAACAGATATCTTCATATATCTACATCTGTATAGGAGAATTCCATTTTGGTAAAGATGACGACAAAGATCGTCCCGCCTGCGCCTCCGTAGAGCCAAACAGGTGAATTGGGCCATTGACATTTACTTGTTGTCATAGTAGAAATGTAGGTAACTGCATTGTTCTGCATTAGAGGAGGTGCCAGAAAACACTGATCCATGTCAGTAATCTCGATTAAGCCATTTACAACTGATTAAATTGTTGCTTTAAAGCATGTGTAGAAGGAGCAAAATTCTCCCCTGTTCCTCTCTGTAGCTCTTGGTCCAAAAAAACCAAAATGCCGCACTTCTGTCAGAGTCTATAAGGTCCTTCTTTTGTGTCTGACCAGAGAGTGGTAGCTATCTCCTAACGCTTGGTAACAAAGCAGATAAAAGTAGAATTCCTTCGTATTTTACATTTTAACTGAACATCTGAAACTTGAAACATCAAACATTTTAAAGCATGTGGAAGATGTTATTGGTCGATGTGAAAATTTAAATCTGCAGCTTGCCCACAAACGATATTCCCTCTGTTCTTACCCTCATGCCCTCAAACCGAGACAGGGCCCTCAGGGGCCGGAGAGCTCGCAGCGTCCTCAGAGATTTGATGGCGGTAAGCTCGGAGTAGCCCAGAGCATTTGCTACCAGGCTCACCAAGGACACCTGAGAGAAGATGATGTCAGAGCAGCAGGGTGAAGGGTTAGTTTCATTTGCACTGCGCCAGTTATTAGATATTTATGATCAGTCTGCTCATAAATAATGTATTCAAATGATTTAAAACTGAATATCAAAAAAATCAGAAAAAGAAATGTGAGAACAATATATTAATTGTAATTATTTTAGCATGGCAGCCATTAATTTTAATCAGAGTGAAGGCTGAATATACGTACGTCTACAATGAGGAAATCAAGCCAGCACCAGGCGTTGGTGAAGTACTTGACAAAGCCGTATGCCACCCACTTTAACAGCATTTCCAGGATGAAGACATAAGTGAAGACCTTGTCTGCGTACTCTAGCACGGTTTTGATGGTCCGCCGCTGCTCGATGTAAATGTCCTCAAATGCCTGTGCAGCATGAAATACTTTATAAAAACTTCAGGTAGAAACAGAGAAGTGTGGGATATCAAACAGTAGCCGCTTAGAAAAAGGAAGCTCTGCTAAATGTGAGGCTTTAAGACTGTGAAATTAATTTAGGATATATAAAGGAAAGCCAGCCTAGTGCAGGAAAGAACAAACTCTGCTCATAAAGGACGTGAAGGACCCGAGCCGTTTTTAAGTTCAGCGCCCACTCACCAGTGCTCCACTGCTGAGCAGGATCATGAATATGATGAAGGATTCAAACCAGTTGTGCTCCACAATGATGAAGCAGGTTTTCCTGAGTGTCCACCAGCTCTTAAACTTTTCTCCCTCTTCACTGATCTGGCAGCACTGGAACCTGCGCACACAGCCTGCAGACAGGGAGAACGCAGAATGAGGACGATTTGTATCGTAGCTCCATGATGAATCAACACAAACACAGAATATGTTATTTCCGCCCCATTTGGATGACCTTTTAGATGACATATTGTGGGTCTGCTTACTGTTATTCAGATAAGGTACATGGACACCAACTGCATGTCTTAATATGGTAAAGGTGATCTGTTGCCATTTGTATTTACATGAGATTGTGGCTAACATTTTAAATGTTAAATGGATCTGTTCTTATGTAACGCTTTACTAGCGCGTTATTCAAGCATTCACACACACATTCACACAAGGACTTTCTAATGAATGCATCAGAAGTAAACTCAGGGTTCAGTATCTTACTCACGGATACTTTGACATCCAGACCTGAGCAGCCAGGGATCGAACCACCAACCTTCCAATTAGCAGATGACCTGCTCTTCCTCCACAGAGTAGGTCAACTACTAATTCAGCAAACACAATGCCAGAATAAACAGAATTTTTACTACCGCTATAAGAAGTCCATTACTGTTATTCCACATCAAACTGCTTCTGTCCTCTTGTCTCATGACTTCTTGAAATTTTATTGTGATCTGGGTTCAGCCAGATACATTCACTATTTGTGGGGGAATTTCTGTTTCATATCTACGAGATTCTGGTTGGATTCTGAATGTAAGTTGTGAATGCAGACAGTAAGAGATTTGCAGCAATCAGAAAAGGCAATATATAGCCTGTTATAGAGATTATTCACTCTATAAAATGAGACTGAAATGGTTATAATGAGTCATATTTATTGCTTTGATTTTTTTCCCCTTATTCAAGTCTAAAGCGACTAGGATATTTTAGTTATTACAATAACCATATTACATTTTAAACAGGAATCCTCTTTTCATGCCTCTATTTGTGTTTACCATACCTATACTGTTTTCTTTTACAGAGTATGACAGATTTTCTAAAATGTTCTAATGTCATTAATTATTGATTTCAATAATTTTTACACAAAAACAGCTTAACCATGTCACTGTCACTTTGTGGATTCAACTGCGATATCTCCCTCAAGGCTTCTGCAGTTTGTTACTCTAGGTTTGCTACCCTTGTAACACATCCAATGTATTAATTAGAAAAAGTATATCAATCCATCCACTTATCCGATGTCGGATTGAGAGGGCAGCAGCCTAAACCCAAACCTCCCTCTCCCCAGCCACACATCCAGGGGAACACAGAGGCGTCTGCCCTGGGGCCTTCTCCTGGTAGGTCATGGCCTGAACACCTCACCCAAAAAGAATATTAATATAAAATCAAAATCAAATGTTAAGGACTGGGTTAAGTTGAGCAGGCAACCATAATCCACAAGGCTGAATGCAGTGACTGTCGCCAAGTGCTTACTCATAGGGGATCGTTTTGACTGTTGGGTTTTCTCTGTAATTAGTGTAGGGCCTTTACCTTACAATATAAATGCCATGTTTAAGTCATCACAGATGACTCGGTTATTTCTAGTTGCTGTTTAAACACACACACCTAACATGCATAAAACACAATGCAACATCTCTTCTTGCTTCAGTTATTGCCCTGGTGGGATGGGCCTGACTTTAATACCGCTGTTAATACCACTAATAAAATCTAAGCACATTCATCTGTTCTTCAGTGACTAAGTTTCATGAAAAGCATTGCCTTAAATGGAAGTTAAAAAAAAAAAATCTAAAATAATGACTGAAAAATTAGAGCAATCCTAAACACAAGATGTCCTGAGTCAACACGTTTCATTTCTGTGTTGGTAAGGAGGTTACCTGCAGATTCACAGTTGTACTGGAGGTGGCTCCACAGTGTAGTGGTTTACACTGGCTTTATTCTGGGAGGAGGGATAAATCCCTTTGGGGCTGCATCAGGAAGGGCATCCCGCATAAAAATCTGCTATACCAAATATGCGGAGCAACCCACTGTGGCGACCCCTTTATGAATAAAGGAGCAGCTGAAAGTAGCTTTAATTGTACTGGAGGCATGTCAGATAAAATGTCAGGTTACATTACAAAACAAGAGAATCCTACAGACCACTTTTTTATCTGTTCCACTGAGCATTTGTATTCACTGTCACTCAGCTGTGAGTCTAACAGACCTGTGCTAAGCACAAGCAGTTAATGCGATTTATTCCACGTCTTGAAATGTGCTCTGGAAGTCTTTTGTCTCCCCACCTTTCTCGCTCTGGTCCATTTTCCCACTCCCCATCTTCATCCCTGCCTATCACACTTGCATCCCACTCACCCTCTGTAAAGCAGGCTTCTGGGTCCAGTGACTCCTCTGGTTCCAGCTCCACTGAATCAACCCCATCTCCAGGGGGGCGGATATCAACTGTGCTCCCCTCCGATGAGCTCAGTGGCTGGGGCTCTGCGTCGAGCTTCTGCATGGAAGGAAGGAGATGAGAGGACAAAGTCACACTACAATATATCAACCTGAGGTTCAGTGGTTATAGGAGCCAACCTTCTGAGCTGGTTATCATTGTGATTCTTGAGTCACATATACCCCAGTGCCACAACTGTATACCTAGGACTAGGCACATAAGACTAGAATACATAAGGTAAGACTAGGCACTGTAATAGCTCACAGAGTTGGGCTCTTTAAAGTCATTGTATCATCATCATCACATGCAGCATCGATCAAATGTACCTACAGGCTTCTGTATTAGTTTTATCTGATGGCTCAAATCAGATTACGTGGCATGGGGAGGTTGGCATTATGGAAATGCACTGTGGGTACGTTTGATATAACCTCAGTTTGAGGAAGAGTGCATGCAGTATTCCAGTGCATTATCAATCCAAGCCTGAAATAGTACCAAGCAGAACATGTGCTCCAGTGTTTTCATGTCCACTGAAAAATGACTCAAAATCAATTTGCAAGTGATTTTTATCCCATTTTCCAGAAAAATAAAAATAATTAATAAATACAATTATGTGGAATTCTTTCCCGACCCTCAATCCTAGAATCCACCCCCAGAATCACTGCTGAAAAATTTCCTCAGTGACATGAAAACACCATTTATTTCCATTCCTTGAAAGCAGTGTACAAGCTTCTTCTGTTTGTGTTGAAGTAGACGGAGAACCACATTAGCTTACCAGCAAAAACCAGTACTGTGCACTGTTTATAAGACAGCATGTGGTCTGGGTTTTTTTTGTTTTTTTTTGGGTTCCCATTTGTGAAACGTGCTGAATTAGCACCCATGCATACCCAGAAAACATACAGTACTAATATTTTTGTCCTCCTCCTCCTCCTCAGCTTTTTCTCTGCCATCCTAACCGTGAATTATACACCCTGGTAACACTTCTGAAACCTTAAAATGCAGTGATGAGCATTACAATATCATCTGCATATAGTGAGACTTTTTTGGTGACGCAAGGCTTCCTGTCTGTTTTTCTTTGGGCAGAGATGGTGTTATGCAGCCTCATGTTGGTCTGACAGTGCAGCAGCCCTGATTGCCGTGGGACCCAGCTAATACGGCATGGGAATGATGGAAGCATGCTGCTTGCAAGTGTTTTCCAGAAGGGTGCTTTCCTCCCACTCTTTTTCTCACCTTTAGTAAGAGACCCATGTTACCTCTTCTGGATGTCAACTATATGTGAGGCTTTTAGTCTTAACCTAACATAGTTTTATTTGTATAATAACTGCTAGATTTTATTGTCAGGTTTTATTAGTTGTATGATGAGATATTTGCAGTGTAACAAAAATGGATAACACAGGAAAAGAAGCGCCAACAACAGAGGTGGCTAAATAACAATAGGTATGTATTGGCTAAAGAGGTACAAAAATGAAGCATTCACCCTCATTTAGTGTGTCCTCATGCATCGATAACTGATTCAGTATAGCCAGCCATGTGTTACCTGTTTTACCACCCTGCAAAAGCCATCATTTACCATCTTCTCGGAAAGAATTCTGTTAAGAATCTTTCATCATTCCTCTAGTATTCCAGTAACACACAAAACATGTTTTTCAGGTGCGTATGCATGGGCTATGAGCCAGACAAATGAATTTTGTCCAGCTACAGCAAAATTCATTCCCCCTTCCATCTCCCCCCCCCCCTTTT
>VUQJ01016408.1:14691-26537 GCA_015108635.1 Andinoacara biseriatus | reverse complement strand
CGCCTGCCTAAACGCAGTAATTAGGTTCATAAGGTTTTGTGCATCTGTGCATTTGAAACACTGAAACATTACACAGTTCCTGAGGAGCAGGAGCTAATCTCAGCTATATTCTATATCCTTTCACCTCTTGCTTTTTTAAAATCATTTTGGTCCTGCAGCAGTTAAATCCAACTGTGTGATTGTTCTGAATATCTGCCACTTACTGTTCATTAAATGTCAGTAGGAATTAAAGGCAGGAAAGCCCCGCAGGCTGAATAATGTAATGTGCGAGGCATTAATTGACTGCTGTTCGCTACAAAGAACCTGGTGAATCTCTTGGATGCACAAGAACGATCGATATTGTTGCCCAGAAGAGATGTTCTGTTGTTGTGCTCTCAGATATGAATATTAATGACTTGTGGCCGAAGGCACGATGCAACAGATCGACCATTTTATGAATAATAACTGGGCGAGATGATATAGATTTTTCAAGCCTCTCTTTGAAACGTTTCGCTAATAAAACTAATACATCATCCGCAGTACAAATGAGACAGTGGACACTCCAGTAGGACCACCTAACCGGCTTTATTAATGGATGTAACACAAATACTAATATTGCACTCATGTACAGCGATATTCAATGCATCAGAGGCATTATTTCCACATTTTCTGCCGTGTTTTGGCTGCAAGAAAGACCTTATTGCCAGTCGCATCCGAGGTCACAAGATGTTGTTCTTTTCCGGCTGTGATGCAAAACAAACATATGCGGCGTTCCAAATGAATTACAAATAGTCACAGCTGGTTACTGGTGTGTTATTCAAGTTCAGGCCTGCGTTTGTTTGCCTCTGTGAGTCTGGCCTATGTGTGCTTTGTGTGCAAGCCTGTAAATAATGCATTTCATGTTTAACTTTTACCACTGTTTCCCCCATTCCATTTCCCGGGCTTATTCCGAGTCCGACAGCTGGCTTTATTGTTCGTGTTTCCACATAATTGCGTTACGTGTGATTACAGTCGGCGTGTGAGCGGCGCCGTTACTTCGCGGGCGTTCCATCTAAACACGAACATCCACAGTCATTAGAGCTAGGTTAGCTTATACTGATGCAAGAGGTACTTAGCCCCTAATGCACCACCATTTTCATCATTATTGTGCAAATTTATGCAGCTAAGTGCAGCAAAAAGTCCTCTCATCATCTACACTGGGAGGAACCTGATTGTAATGTAAGGTTCTCGACATGTAATTGGTCTTCAACCCATAGTCTCGATGGAAGACGGTATACAGGAGTGTGGTGACGTATTAAACCATATATGATTTCATTAAAAAATGTTTGGACTTGAGTTTTGACTCTGCTGGATGTTCTGCTTAAAACACTCAATATTTCTCTGGCTTTCATCCGAGGTACCTGTTTTTGATTGACACTCGAATAAATTACATAAGACTTTGACTACTTTCATTTTGCTCTCCTTGTAAAGTCTAGCTACAAGTTTTTCTGATTTTTCTGGCTCTGATTAAATGGTTGCAGCCGCTGAATATGGCAAATGTCAGATACTTTATAAACCTTTCTTTGTGTTTTGGCTGTTTACGTCTCCTGTTAGCGATTCTGTTGCACTGCAGGTACCTCGGCGAGCTTAACTCATTTAAATCACTTATTTGAAGTTGTCCCCTGGAACAAAGAATCCCCCTTGCACAGTTTTGCACTTTGCTAATGTCTCACCTTTAGAGGAGCATATTGCTTATGAGCCTCATAGGATCGAGCAACAGCAGATCATTTGTCTTTCCCGCTGTGTGCGTGTCTGTGTTCGCCTCTGTGAGTTTTCATAGCTTAAATGATGTGTGTGCATGCAAATCGGTTTCTTTATGTGTGTATGTATTTGGATGCGAGTGCCAGTCTGTGTGTATTTTTAAACCGGGAGGTTACACGTGTGCAAATATATATATATATATATATATATATATATATATATATATATAAACAAAAATCCTGCAGAAAAGCACGGCTGGAGAAAAAACCCTGCTGCCACTGTAGTGTGATTAAGGACGAGGTCTGAGCCATTGTGGGGGGTAAATTATTCACACTGCTGGAATAAAAAAAAAGAAAATGTTGTTTACACAAGTGCATCCTTGCACATGTATGCTGTGAAGCACTGATAGCACAATGACAGGAAATATCATTCTTCAATCCGAGTACCTGGTGTGTCAATTAGTGCAGAGCTGAACCTCCAAATTCTTTTATCTTGAAGGTAAAACAGTCTGTATGCATACTGCACAAGAGGTAGCCATAAATTACTTACAAACCATATTTATATTGCAATTCTTTATTTCCTCTTTCACTTACAAGGTCTGTTTATATTCTGTACAGCACTGAAGGCACACAAAAAAACCGATAGATATAATGGAACATAAGTATATACAAAATATACAGAATAAATAATTAACTCTAGTTAAGTAGAAAAGCTACAGAGTGTGTGCTTACGTGAACCGTTCCAAATGTTGAGTTTCCAAGAGTATGAAGAGCATATAGTATAAATCCAGAACAATGACAACGTCTACATTGCAAATGTCACTTGCCAGCTGTCAGCTGCTTTTAACGTGAGCTGGAAAGCAGAGGAAAAAAGTTGGCTGAAGTCTGCTGTGTGTCAGGCTGTCTGTTCAAAACTGAACCTTGACTTACGGGCAATTTTTGCCAATCGCCATTCACGTTCCAGGACGTTAATAAATGTGAGCACGAGGAACGAACAACATTCCCAAATGCTGCTGTCAGACAGAAAACAGTGGCACACGTCTCGCATACTCTCATACATACAGATAAATGATATTCCACATTAGTGGCTTATTTCATCTTAGAAAAGAAAAAAAAAAAAACATTTCAGCAGGACTCTGATTGTCATGCACCATCTTATGGCATTTGATTAGTGCAATGCATTTTTACAACATTACAGTGGTGTATATACTTTACTCGAAGTGCTCTACGTACTGACTCAAAGAAATAAAGTAGCTTGTATAAAAATAAATAAAGTTCCTATGTTGCGTCAAATAACTGACAGGAGGATAGCAGACAAACCACAATCCTGTCACTGTATTTTTTTTATGTACAGTTGGCAATTTACTGACTCTACGGCACAATGAGCATTCTAGTTGCGGCATTCCAGCTGGCTTATGTTGACAGAGGATATAATCAGGTCATACCCAGAGTCAGGGTAGACTGATTAAACAGCAATTCTGGGTCAAGTGATGATTGAAATTCACTCACTTCTTCCCAAACATCTGCTGCATCCTGTCAGGATGCTGAGGGGGGGGCTTTGTGGATCAATTCATTTGGCTGCAGTAACACTGCAGAGATTTAATCAATCATTTAAAAAAAAAAGCGGATTTTAAAGTGGGGGTTTGAACACAGGTCTGCTCAACAGACTGCGATTAACCTCTTAAACATCCAGCAGGTTCAGGGTGTGTTTGAGTCACAGAAGCTGATACTTTTTAACTCGAGATTCATACTTTTCACCTAACAGTCGTTCTGTCTGTGAGCGCAGTTTTCCGTTAACCCTAATCCTGAACCTAACCCCAGACAGTACACTAGAGACTAATCTAGGGTTGAGTTTTGTTTTGGCCGCAGGCAAATTTAACCTTTAAAGATGCCACATTTCAAATGATGCCTCAGTGACCTGATGGATATTAAGAGGTTAAGTTACATTTGGCCATAAATACTGATTTTACCAGCTACATAACATGGCTGTCAACAGATGAAAGGTAGCAAACGAATCAACCAGTTACATTCTGTGCTACAATTAAAGAGATGTGCCCATCATATATCTATAGTTATATTTCACACTGTGGAAAGTACAAGAGGGCAAAAAGGACAAGGCACTTAGATCAAATATTATAGATATTTATATTTATCACAACTTCTTAAGCTCAGTTAAATGCAGATTGATGCTCCAGAACTTCCAAATAGTCTGGCTCAGTGTGCAGGTTAGCTTTGAGTTCAAAGTACTCATTCTTTGTTTGCTCAAGCATGACCTTGTGCGGTCTTGAGTACATAATTGTCTCCATTAGTTTCACCTCCTCCTGGTGCCCTGGGACCTGCATGTCTACAGCAGGCTGAAGCTGAGGGAGGTTTTTTCTTAGGTACTCCGTTATTCCGAGCTGCTGCAGCTCCTTCTCCCGCTCCAGAATGTTCCTGTACAAGGAGTTGGGGTTGCCGAGAGTCACGAACTCTGCAGGGCATTCTCCGGTCATGGGTCTGAACTTTGAGCTGGGGTTTCCTGTGAGCGGAGACGAATTCTCCTTCTCCATGATGCTCCGGCAGAGGTGATGCTTGGAGCTGGGTTCGTCCAGGTTGTAATCCATATTGGCGTCGTGCTCCTTGTGCTGGGAGCAGTACGTGGGGTTGCGGCAGATCTGCACGATGGGACTGTGTGATCTCTCTTCATACAGAGTGGCAGACCCCGCTCTCTGTGTCAGAGTGTGGTGAGTAGTTTTCTGCCCGTACATGCTGTAGTGCAAGTGAATGGGGGAGCTGCTGCTGGTGTTTTCTCGCGGCTGCTCCTCTGCTGCTTTTTTCTTCGCCCTTCGCCGGCGCCGATGCACGACAAACACCACCAGTCCCGCTGAGCAGAATATAACCATGAGGACAAAAACAAGAAGGCTTAAAATGAGCACCGAGAGCGGGATGGTGTCTGTGAGTGAGATGAACAGGCTCCTGTCACCGCTGTCAGGCCCCAGGGTGGCCGTCACACTCTCCTCCCCACCTGGGGGCAATGGGTGGTAGGTCCCTAATCCGGGACAAAGCATCTCATGATGAAGGCTTCTTAGTTCGATCTGCATCACTTTCTTTGGCGTGTGACACAAAATGGAGCCCACCACTGTGTCCTTTCTCAGTTTCTCTACCCATTGTTTGAGGCTGAGCAAGTCACAGCTGCAGTCCCAGGGGTTGTCCTCTAAATAAATCTGCTCTAGCGAGTCGAGTTGATCGAGCACGTTGCTCACTGGCAGGTGCATAAGCAGGTTTTTTCTCAGGTTTAATTTGGCGAGAGGCACGTTGCGAAATATCTGCGCTGGAAGAGAGCTGAGCAGGTTGTTATTTAATGACAGCAGCTTCAGGTTTGGCAGGGGATTAAATGTGCCTGGAGCAATCTCTTTGATGAGGTTGTACTCCAGATATAGGTATTCAAGGTTGTGCAGTCCTACAAACATGGTGGAGAACAGCTTTTCGATTCTGTTGCCATTTAAATAGAGCTTTTTCAAACTGCTCAAGCTGAGGAAAGTTTCATTATCAATGTAATCAATTCTGTTGTTTGCCAAGTTGAGCAATTCTAAACTATCGTATGTGACAAAGTCGTATTTCAGGAGTTTCTGGATCATATTTCCTGTCATGACAAGCTTAGTTGGGCTTTGTTGAAGTATTCCGATATCCGACACCTTTTGAATTCCTCGGTCCTGACAATGCATCAAAAACCCAGCCACGGGATGATTGTGACAAGAACAGTGCTCCACACAAGGACTGCTGGGAATGTGAGATGGTGTAGGGAGTCTGGCGTCATCTTTGGGATTAACCACCTTGGGAGTCTGAGCTACTTTGGATGAGGGCGTAACGACCATATCCAGTGACTTTGACGGCTCCTCTAAGTTAATATCTGCGTGTGATGGACAGAGGACGTCCCGCTTGACTTTAGCCAGGATGGTCCCCTTGAGGTGATGCGGTGTGATGCAGATCACATCACTGATGGCTGATTGGGCCCTCATGTTCTCCATCCAGATTTTTAAATGTAAAATGTCACAGTCACAAACCCAGTCATTGTCCTCCAGAAGGAGCTCCATTATGCGCCCGATGTGCTCCAAAAAGCCGACATACGGTAACGTCTGGAGCTTGTTGCCACGTAGGTCCAGGTGGGTAAGGGGCACAAACCGGAAAATGTTGCTGGGTAAAAACTCGATGGAATTGTCATTCAGGATGAGGACCTTGAGGCGGATCAGTTTGTTGAAGGCCCCGGGCTCGATGACCCGTATGAAATTTGTGTCAGCTTGGAGAAATTCCAAATTCACCAGGCCTTGAAAAGTGTCCTCTTTGAGTGTGACGAGGAAATTGCTATTTATATGGAGTTTTTTCAGCAAACCGAGAGTGCTAAAGACCCCTGGCTCCAACTCTTGTATACTATTACCCCCGATGTGCAGCGAAAGGGCATTCTTAAGCCCTTCCATTTCCTCAGCACGGAGCTCAACCAAGTCATTTTTGTAAAGGTTCAGGTGGAAGGGCACACCTGCTGGGACTTTGATTTGGGAGATTTTGCTGATGTTTCTCTGCTCGCAGTTAAGATGAAGGATGCCGTCTTTCCTCTCGCAGGAGCACAAGGAGTCACAGGACTCACTAATGGAGGATGATGCCTCTGAGGGATGGATATCTTGGGATCGGACCGCAGCGAGAAACAAGGCGATGAAAATGACACAGGGCAGCATTTCGGCCTGAGATATCTGTTAAGAAAGGGTGGGCAGGGGTGGGGAGAAAAAAGAAAAGTGTTAAGAATATATATGTTTTAGAAGTCATAATAAAAGGTCAAACTCAAACACACCGTCCTAAAAGATCATTCTACTTCTGTGTGGCATTAAAATTATATTCAATCTCAGTGATCCAAATGTCATATAAGTTTTATGTGTTACAACAACCAAAGTTTATGTATTGTATGTGTAAAATGATATTTATGAGTGCATCATATGCATGAAGAGTAGACACACTTCTGTAGAACTGTGCTTGTACAGCCTTTAATGCATGAAAAAGAGTAGAGCGCTAACAGTATCCAACATTATATGCACATTGTATTTTATTTCAATGAAATTCATCTCAGTTTTTAGAGAACATCTGATTATTAAACATGAGTTTTACACATATTTAGATTTATAGTCTCACATTGTGATTTATTTATAGAACTTTTACATTTTTCTCATACAGAAGACTTATTGACCTGTTAATGTATGAATATGATGCAATGTGAAAAGGGCCATTTATATCCTATAAATTTCTTATGAGACAACCAATACATACAACAGATTTTCTAAAGAGCTGTGTGTGTGATCTGAAAACATTATGTGGTTTTGAGCCCCGACAAAATGGTTTTGATGTGTGTGTGTGTGTCAAACTGTCAAACGTTTTGTAAGTGTAGCTTAAAAATTGACTCCTTTGTTAACAGTTTTATAAAAAAGGGTTGAAATGTCTTAGCAACTGTGGAAAAACTGTAAGTTATTGTGTGATGTGTTCTTTTCTTAATGTTTCACTGTAATATTTTGTCCAAATAATGGTACTCCTATTAATCCAAAATAAAATTTCAGAAATCAGGCTACCTCCCTGGGTGCTGAGTTTTACCAATGAGTAAATAAATTCCACAGGGTGAGGACTGAGATCAGATCTTCTCAGTGACTCACAGTGGGATAATGCTACATTTTCTTTTTTTCTTTTTTTAAAGGAGACTCATTTAGCTGATTTCTCTGCCCTTTATATGCAGGCTCATCTGAACAAAGACTTAGTGTGAGTCATGCAAATGCAGAAGTCAGTTCACTACATGTCAAAGCAACATTTAGAACAACCATTCTACACTGAGAATGAGAAATAAATGGCCCCGTTTTTTATTGCAAACCCAGATAACTCACACGAGGCTGCACTCAAAGTGAATTAATTCGAAACCGACCCTATATTCATGAATTCTTACAGATACCCTCGACTGTATTATTTTACAAACTATATCTAAGCATTAAACCAAAGCATGTTTGGGGGGGGCAGTGCTGTCCACTGAAAACAGAAATCAAGCTTCACTGAAAGAAGGATTTATGTTGAATGACAAGGGAACTGTTGAAATGTGGTTTTAATGATGAGCAGCCTGTGCACCAATCTAAATCCATTACATTAAGTCGACTAAAATCCCGATGGATCAAAGGCTATATCACTCTCGGGGGACTGGTGCAGAAGTGTAGACATCTTCCCCCAGATCGAGAATCGTCTAGATATTCACTGTTAACGAATGGAATTCTTCAAAGAGTAAAGACGTGACAGATGACAGCCGTTCTTGTTAAAGAATGTGATTAGTAACTGGAAAGCTTCAGCCTGGCAAGACAGGGCAAGCCAATCCAGCCCGTGTTTGTCAGAGAGTGAAAGCTCCAGCTCATGATTTATATCGAAATGGTACTCAACCCTCTTTTGACAAAGTTCAGGAAATAGCTTCCCCCTACTCAAAGTCAGAAAGACATGGGGCTTATTTTCCGGGGGTGTTTGCAGTTGCCTGTGTCCTAAAGCAGCAGTAGGAAAAATGCCTTTTGGCATCCAGAGTAGAGATTAACCCTGCAAAGCCTAAGTCATCATCAACAACGACTGCTATTGTGGAGAAAAACAAAACGACTTCTGTTTTTAAAAAAAGTGAACTTTTTGATGTGTTTCAGTTTATGACTAATTGAAGAACACTTTATAAAGTTTATAAAAGTCACAAATTCTATATAGCCTAGGGTTATAGGATCAAGATGCTTAGACCAGAAGGCCCTCAATATAACCCTACCCCTAATTCACCTTCTGACATGGCAAAAACTCAATACTGTGAATACAAAAATTAATCTAGTTACCTCATATGAAATTCTAGCCATGCCCACACAACGCACACCTTACCCAGGGAGACAACCAAAGTTCAGAATAGAGAGAAATCTCAGCTCCATACACCTAAAACAGCTCTGAAGTTGTAGCCTAGCCCTTGCCTCTTTTTTCTCTTTCAACTTTTCACCATGCCTGTGTACATGTTGTGTGCCACAGGGTAAAGTCAGCACAACTGATGAAATCCAACATCTCCAAGATTCAGGCACATACCTCAAGGTCATTCTCCACATACTGTACCTGCAATAATGTAAACACCTGAGAAACACCAAACTCTAAAGAATATTAAAAAAAAACCTCTAAGCCACTCGGTACAATCCAGAACCAAAAAGGATAAAATCAATTTTAAAACGTTCTTCTTCCGAAGTAAAATTCATTTGTAGGACTTTCCAATTCAGCCTGCAAAATTTGATCTGTGGAGTATTTAAATGAAGCATAAGATGTTATGTACTAATGTCTGCAGCAGTTGACGTACTTTTAAAACAAACGAGCCTAAGCTACAGTATTTTGCACTTTGCACTGCTGTAATTCTTACTGGTGTTAGCAGGCCAGAACACAAAGTGTGCTGTCAGAGAATTTTCTTCAAATCTGTTCATTTATTTGGAATATCAGGAAAAGCTTTTATAATATATTGATTGCCAAGGAATGGTACTCTTCAATTGCTTTGGGAAAACAAAAGACACGTTACAAAATTTGCTACACCTGAAACTCCTGCAGTTCTTAATAAAGACAACAGTGTAGCCATAAAGCAAAAGAAACTGAACCCTGCTGACATTATCCTCTTTAATCATGACATGGAAAATTTAACAAAATCTTTTTAGGTAGATGTCAGAAATTGAATATTATTATAGAAACTATAGTAAGTGATGTACACAATTGTGTATGCAGTGACCAAAGGGGTCAGAAGCAGATAAATGTAGGCTACAAAAACAGGAATGTTAGATGAAGTTATTGTGGTGGTATTTTTTTTCTGCTGCTGAATAGTGGTTAGCCATAAACATTGCACACACGTGGAAATATTTTACATAAATACCAGAACCAAGTAGGATACAGGTGAGAGAACTGGGTCCTCAGGTCATTTTTAAAAATTTCCCCCACGGAGCGCACTTTCCCCACTAATGCATTAACCTAACCCACAAGAGGAAGAAAATGGATGGATGTTACATTCCTCCAATTCCACCACAGAAAACAGCTTCTTCTTCACTGCTTCCCTGTCGTGGTGATTACTGAGCGAAGCAGACGCTCTAAACGTATGCTAATAATATGTTTGTCAGATTACAGGTAACAAACTGCACCTGCATTGTCAGTCGAGTCGTCACACCCTCATGTGTTCTGCTTGTTCATGACCCTCCACACATTTTTGAAGTTCTTGGCCAGCTGCTTTGGATATTACTGAAATAAACTGCCTCTGTATTAGTAGATCAACTGCACACCTTTTAACCCCCAATGGCACTTTTTCTCCGATTGCAGCCTCCTGCTAATTTGACCTGCTTTGTAAATCTGGTCCTAAACGCACTAATAATCTCATCATCCCGCCCTTACCCATTTCTACAGGGAATCACCACAACATCAGGCAGAATACACCGGAATAATTAGTGGTATGTTATTCCCTCAAGGGAAATCTGGCGCTCTGAGTCGGCCTGGACAGCAGTACAACAATAGGGAGACCAACCAATCTTTGAGAAAGACGAGTAGCTCATTATAGATCATTTATCAAGCTATTATTTAGATACATGACGTGATGTTTGGGAAATTCTTTTAAACTGTGGACTGTTTTGCATTTATGTTCCTGTCATTTATCCAGAAAGTCTTACAGAATTGAAAGTGTCAGAGGCTTTTTTTCCCCTTTTGTCCAGCCAACAATCCACAAACTGGAGATTTAAACTTTTTAATAGTTGTGTACCCAACTAATGAGGCCTGCTCACAAAATCCCAAATATAATTCATCATTCTGGCATTCTTAATTTTTATTTAGTGAGGTTTTAAAAAGGTCATAAAATAACTTTATTAAGGAGCCCTGACAAATCTTGTTTTTGCTGAGTAATCTGTGTCTGTGCTTCCATGTTCCTCATCAAATGATCATTTTGCATGTCTTCAAAATATTGCAGTCAAGTGGTCACTAAAATAAAAACACAGATTAAACAAAATGTTCTTTGCAATAATTCACTTTTACAGCTGGGTAAGCAAACTCATTAAAAGAGGAGGTAATGTGATGGATGGAGTATTAGAATTGGCCAGAGGCCACCAAATTTCAACTTTCACAGCCAACATTTTCTCGGAGAGTTGGACCTGCCCTTAGACCTTCCCAGCTGGTTGCTTTTTCCCCATCCATGTGGAAAGCCATGACATTTACTTTGTGTTTATTTAGAAATCAGTCTTTAGCATCCAAATTCAACAAGAAACACAGAAAACTTTTAAACACAGTGGTACAATCAGCCTTTTCCAGGTGAGTATATGAATGTAAAATTAAACCTTGGCAAAACTTAGAAGCTGTGAACACTCCCACACTCATACAGTCAGACATCACAGAGAGCTGGGAAATAATCATTTTCAACCACTTCTATGCAGGAAATCGGGAAACGAACTATGTGCTTTAACTGCTGGTGTTTAGCAATTAAAGATACTGTGACAAACCATAATGAGACACAAAAATCTAATTTGTCAAATCCATTAAATTTACACTGTTTAGACGGTGATAACATTCAGACCAACATCTCCCAAATCTGGTGCTGAATAATATCTTCAGCCATTTCCTTTCCATTATTTATCTGACTGTTCAGCAGCCGTGTGGAAGTCACAGTACCCAAGGCACTCACCTTTGTGACCCTGGTGGCTGGTCGGACAATATGAAATGAAAAAAAAAAAAAAAACTATTAACAGATGTTATCGCATACTGCGTAAAAACACTGCAGAGAGCCGATATGGTCAGGCAATAGCTTGATGAACTCTTCCGACTGTATTGCAAACAGACTCCCCTAACGGATCCATTTTTCAAGCAATCAATGTTGCACGAGATGAAACACTCTTCCGGTGCCAGTCTTCCGCAGCACTCTCTTTTTACACGTTCAAATGTTCATTGCTTGCTGTTCAGAGAATTCAATTAGAGATCTACTGAAGCCCTATGAGATCGCTCCTCATGCATGTGAGCGAAGCCAACTCATCACCCAAAATCAAATCAGATTAGTGAAGAAAAAAAAAAAAAAAAAAAAAAAAAAGAAGCAAAAAAAGAAAAAAAAAAGGAAAAAAAAAA